>JAKSZT010054458.1:30592569-30619677 GCA_026826555.1 Tolypeutes matacus
TAAACAACATTTTTGTAAGCAAATACACATATATGCATATATATTTACATATCATTTTGCAAATGTTTGTATGTATTGTGAGAATTTTGATTTTTACCCATAATAAAAAAAATAAAAAAAATAAAAAATAAAAAAAAAAAGGAAAAAACAAAATAAAATAAAATTAAAAAAAAAAAAAAGATAATAATGGTTAGAAGGTTGTGATAAATTTCTGAGAAAATATTCTCAGAAGTAAATTCACTGGCTACAAAGTTTGAATACTCCATAGCAGCATATTTCAACATTTTAAAATAATAAATAGGTGAAAATTAGACCTCATGTTCTTTGCTTATTATTGAGCTTCAGCGTATTTTCAAATATTTCTTCATCCCTTCAGTGACTTGGCCATCTAACTGTACTTATCACCACTTTCAAATTTTAGCAATTTGTATCTTTTCACATAATAAATATTATCCTTGGTTTTTTCAAAAAATGTATGAAAAATATTTCAGCCATGGAAAACTGTGTAAAGAGTTTCATAATCCAAGCCTGTGTACCCACTATCTGCCTTATGAAATAAAACATGAGTAATATTTTTGAAGCTCCCCATATCCCCTCCCTCATCACATTCTCTGCCCTCAACCCACTGAGATTATCTTACTCTGAATTTGAAATTGCAGTGTATCTCTGTGCTTTTATTATACATGTATTCATCCCTGAACAACAACAAAAAAACTCTCTTTTAAAGGTTGTTGAATTTATAACAAAAAGTATCATTCTATATATAGTTTTGCAATTTCCTTTCACTGCTATTCATGGTAGTATTTCCTATCTGCCTATATGGAGCTGTAGCTCCAACTCATTCAATCACAAAATTCCACTATAGGAATGTACCACCATTTATTCAGCTGTATTCTTTTGTTGAAGACATTTATGTTCCCATTTTTTCCCACTTAAAAACAGAAATGTGTTTACTTGTATGTGTTTACTTGTGCTTATGAGCCTGAAGTTTCTGTGTATATGATGCCTAGCACTGAAATTGCTGGTTTGTAGTATATGCATATCTTTAACTTTACTTGAGCCTATCAATTTAGTCCAAAGTGGCTGTAGGAATTTACACTCCAACTGGCACCTACCCTAACTTATTTTGATGTATTAATATTTTTAAATTTGATATCTGTTCACCTTTTCCTTTGATATATCTTTGTACTTCTAAGTTTAGAAAGCATATCTAGATCCATGAGATTGATGAATTAAGTTCATTTTCTTTTGGTTCTTCTAAGATGTGGCTTTTTTATTCTTAATGTGTTAATTCTTTAAAATTCCTATTGCAGTAATGCAATATTATAGAGTGATTTTATGTCCAAATGTCACAAAAATAATCCTAAATTATTTCCCTGCCTCCGTTAATCTATGTTATTTCTTTTTCCTATACCACATCCTTAGATATAATCTGTGGTGTCCTTGGGGTCTATTTTTTTTTTTTTTTTTTTTTTTTTTTTAAAGATTTTATTTATTTATTCATTTATCCCCCCCTTGCTGCTTGTGCTCGCTGGGTCAGCTAACCACGCCGCGCGGGCGGGCTTGCCTTCACCAGGAGGCCCTGGGAACCGAACCCGGGGCCTCCCATATGGTAAACGGGAGCCCTACTGATTGAGCCACAGCCGCTTCCCCCTTGGGGTCTATTATTCTACATTGCTACACTGCTTCAATTTATGCTTATTCATTCAATTTATGCTTATTCTGGGTCAGGTACTATATGAGGTGCTAGCCATACAGTGATAATAATAAAATCCAAATACATAGATACAGCCCCTGCCCCCAGGAAACTTGCAAAAGGGACATATGATAAACAGTAAATAAATAACATATAATTCCAAATTATGTGAATTTCTATGGAACACATACACAATCTGTTATGATTAGGAATAAAAAGGAGCACTTACTTAAAAGAAAAGTGGGTTCAGGGAAAGTCACTTTAAAGCAGGGGCTCTTAACCATGGTTCATGGAACCCCAAGGGGTCCATGGAAAGATTTCAGGGGAAAGATTTCAGGGGGTCTGTGAATTTGAACTGAAAATTTTAATTTAAAGACATGCTGATGTTCCGTGTCATAAAACTATCTGCTGCTATATTCTGAGAAGGGGTCCATGGTTTTCACCTGTCTGGCTGTAGAGGTCCGTAGAACAAAAAAAGTAAAGAACCCCTGCTTTAAAGGGAGACATGGTGGCTAAAAGAAGCCACTCGTGATATGCAGAGGGGAGAGGATTTCAACAGAGAACAGTATGTGTGAGTTCTCTCAAGTAGGGAAAAAATTGGGAAAGCAGAAGGAAACAAAAGATAGCCAGAGAGGTACCAGATGAGAATAAAGAGGTAGATGAGTATGATCACAGGGGGCTTTACAGACCATGTTATCATATAGAGCTTAGAAAAAAGAGAAGTCAACAAGTGACATTGAGAAAGTAGTCTAAGATGAAAAGACCACTAGAGGAGAATGACAGACAAGGAGGAGAGAGTTGCAAGAAGGAGGGGGGGTAACTATGCAGAATGCTGAGAAGGGCAGAAAAGTGGGGGCAGAAAGCATAACTTAGATTGGTTAACATATGGGCACAACTGTAACTTAAAAGGTGTAGTTTCAGTGTAGAGATAAGAACAGAGACAAGACTATAGTGGGTTGAAGATGAAAAGGACATGGGGAGCTAAAGAAGTGTGAACAAAACTTTCCAAAATATCAGTTTTAAGAAGAGCAATGAGGGACCACAGCTGCAGGGAAATGTGGAGCTAAGGGAGTTTATTTTTATTTTAAGATGACATACCCTGGAACATGATGGGAATAATCCATGAAAGAATGCTGATTCATAGGGGAGTGGAACAGTAAGTTTATATTTTACTGCTTGATAGGAATAGTTCATTTTTTGGAAATATTATCTTTCATATGCTCACATTTTAATTATACCAGATGAATTTTAGAACCATTCTGTATCCCTGTCCATATTCCCTTCAAAGAAATGGCTGAGGATTTATATGAAACCTAAAAAATTAATTCAGGAATAGTTGAAATGTTAACAGCACTTGATCTTTCCATCCTCAAATTGGATTGTCATTTCATTTCTTTAAGCCTTTGCTAACAGTATAAAGTTTGGTGGTTTCTACTTACTCTTCAAAACACTAGCAGTATCAAGGAAACCTTGGGCAACCCTGCCTCTGCAGGTTGAATAAATGGGTGGTGGGGAACTTTTCAGTAAATTACTATGTGTCTATGCTTCTTTCATCAGTACACATAAGGATTTGATAACTGTCACAAGAATATGGAATGCAAGGTTTCCATTTCCACAGAATTATCCACATATAACAAAAGAATTGAAGAGAGGTATGAATTTTTTTTTCAGTTTTAATATCTTGTTCCATGTTATAAGAATTTTTGCATACTTACTATTCCTATGAGAATATAAAGGGAACACCATTCCAGAAGTCTAAATTAGAAAAGTTGTAATTGGATCACTGTCAATCATTTTAGGATTAAGAGAGAGATAAAGACAGACCAGCCAGCCAGATAGGGTAAAAGTAGTGACAAGGCTATGTCCATTCCACTTAACATGAGAAATGGAAACTTGAAATAATTCCAAAAGTTGGACATTACCAGCAGGGTATTGAAAAGCCAGGACAGGAAATAAGAAATTAACTATTAGCATTAATATGAATTAACATGAATTAACAATATTAGCTTGATAAATAGTAAGAAGAACATTTTTAAGAAGTCCTTCTAACTGGTATTGGTAGGAAATCGTACTTTTTGCTCATTTTCTTAATAAAAGAACTGGTACAAAGTGGAGGATCTCCCCTGATCTTAGGCTACAACTTTCCCCTAAAACAATTACCCATCAAAGGCTCACTATTCACTCTAGTTTGTATATCAAAATTTTGAGGTGTTACTTTACATAAAAATTGAAGTCATTATACCACCATATAGAATCATTTTACCATTCTATTTGCTAAAAAATTGTAATAAGAAATTGATAAGATGGGGAAATAGATCTGTAATATTTTGCATATTTATGTTTTCATAGGCATCACTATGTTTTTAGAAAGAATACCACATATTGAAGTGTCTTAATTTTTGACTAATGGATTTTTGTTCTCTGGAGGATGCTGGGAATGATAATAGGACTAAATTCTAAGCTAAAATAAAATAATATAACTAACTGTGATTTAGTCATTAAGGAGATTTTATTCCATTTCAAAAGAGCATAAAAATAAAACTGAAAACTCAAACATCTAAATTTAATTACTCTATGTGATACTAGCAGTTCATATATATCTCTTTAATATAAGAACACTTTTCATTTTTTAAGAACAGAGCATCCTTTAAGAGTGTGATTGTGAAACACTATTTTTTTCGTTTAAAATCACTGAACCAATTGTGACCAGCTTCTATTACTATTTCTCTGTGTAGAATTAGCATATAGCAGTGCTAAAGTCAAGGCATAAACAACAATAATAAAACCAATTGGTATTTTTACTAGGATTGCATTAAATTTGAAAAGTAATTCATGGGGAACTGACATCTTTATAACAGCATTATAAGATTGAGTGCTTATCTCCAAGAGCAGTTTTGTTCCATTTTCTCAAGTCTTCATTTGTATCTTTCAGTAATGCTCTAAAGTGTCCTTCATACTGGTCTTGCACATTTCTTATGTTTATTCCTACATGTTCCATCTTTTTCCCCATCTTTAACCCACTTTGGGTTCTGAATGCCTTTCTAACCACTGTTGATTCTACAATTTATGTGTAGAAATAAACAAACAAGAATAACCAAATACTTTGAAATAAGATCTATGAAGGGAGATAAAACCAACCTGATATGGAAACATAAAAAACCCTAATAATTAAACAGTGTGGTACTGAAATATGTACAATGAGCTTGAACAATGGGACAGAAAATCAAGACACAGACCAAAAATATGGAAATGTATTATATGATAAAGGCAGCCCCTCAAGTCAGTGGGTAAAAATGGGCTATTTTATAAAAGACACATTTGGAAAAAATAAAATGTACCCAACATTTCATACCATATATCAGGATAAATTCTAAGTGGATCAAATGTTAAAATGTTAAAACATTAAAATCATAAAATTATTAGAAGAAAAATGAGAGAATTTTGTTTAACTTCAAATTGTGGAGAAGGTTTTTTTTTGACTATGACTGAAAGTCAGAAGCCAAATGAAAGATTGAGAAATCTGACACCTAAAAATAAAAATTAAATTCATCATGGTATAAAGCACCATAAGCAAAACTGAGCAACCAATAATACTTTGGGAAAAAATTTGCAACTTATACATAAATGACAGGCTAGTAACTCTAGTATATAAAAAAGCCTGTAAAAATCATTAAAAGACGAGCAACCCAACAGAAAAATGGGCAAAATCTATGAATTCTAAGTTTACAGAAAGAAAATACAAATGGCTCTTATACAAATGGAAAGATGATCAACCTCAGTTTTAACCAGAGAAATCAAAATTGAAAATACCCTGAACAATATATTTCAACTAGCAGAATGGCATGAATTAAAAAAAAAATTCATAGCAAACGCACTTGATAGACTATGGGGAAACAGGCCATCTCATATATCAATTGCAAGGTTATACAACCCCTAGGAAAGGCATTTTGGCAACAACTATCCAAATTACAAATACACATACATTTAACCTGGGAATCTTTCCTACAGATATGTCTGCACATGTGCAGAATGACTGCAAAACTTATTTACTGAAGCTTTCTTTGTAAAAGCAAATAACTTAAATCTGCATAAATGTCCATCAATAAAAGATGGATTAGATAAATCATGGCACATCCAAATAAAGTTGTACTATGCAGTGATTAAAGAATGAGGATGTTCTCTGTACACTGATAAGGAAGCATCTTCAAGATGTTATATGAAAAAGGCAAAGTGAAGAAAAATGTACATGCAGTTTGCTATTTGTATAAAAATGAAAATATTCATATTTTTTCTCTAAGCATAAAAGACTTATATGGTATCATGTTTGGATAGAAGGGTGGTAACTAGGTGGTTGGGCAACAACGGTGGGAGGAAGAGTTTTCATTATATATAATTTTACATTTTTTGATGTGGAATCAAGTGAATGTGTCAAGCAAATATGAATGTGTGATTTATTCATGTAAAGAACTATTCATATGAATATATTACTTATTCAAGTATTAATAAAATACATATTTATATTAATATTTTAAAGGGGAAAACAGTATTTTGTTTCACATTTTAAAATAACTATAAATACACTGAAATTTAAAAAAGTAAAGTCCAGCTACTGTTTTTCCCAAACCTTGCTTTTTTCATTAAAAAACCACCTAATTAAGACCTTCTCCTTTAGGACATCAGAAAGCTTGAAAGAAAACAAAAAATGGAATAACTTTCTCACTATTAAATTTAATGGTGATTCCCAGGACCTCCTGGTTAAAAAAAAAAAAAGAATAAAGGCGTCCCAGACCTGAGCAGCGCAGAGACACACAGGCCCCGGTACAGAGTGGCGATGCAGCAAAAAGACGATGACGCAACCAGATAGAAAAAAAAATTTCAATGTTACTGCATCTTAACTAAATTCTACCTAAAATCATCTAGCAGAACATCAGTGGTACACTTGTCTGATATCTATGATTTTTGATACAACAATCACTGCCAAAGAAGGCTGGGCATCATTGGAAAGTGACTAAATATGGGGATGCAGGTGAGGAAAAATATTATACCTTTGGAGTTTTAAGCCTGAGCACTTCAAGGTAATCTAGAAACATTACTAGAAACGAGTAAGTCAGAAAAAAGGAAGGGTAGAAAGAGATAATTCAAGGTAGCTTACAGGTAAACATGGTTATCAAAGAGACCTGGAATTAGGGACAGAAAAGATTTAAATATAGATGTGGAATATTACCTGAAGATGGTTGCTTTACCTATGGAAAGGAATGAGGCCGCCAATGGAGAGAATGGAGATTAGAACGAGGCTCAAGGATTCAACTTTAAGAAAACATTTTAAGTTTAAAAAAAATAGAAGAACAAACAAGATGAACATGGTCACAAAGTCAGGGATGATAGCATGTAGTGCAGTTTTTAAGGGACAGCAGAGATTTAAGAATCATTAGAATGGGAATGGGAACAAAGTAAACAATAAGTGAGGAAGTATGTGTATGTGGGTGCGTGCAGGTGTGTGTATTTGTCTACAAGTTAGTAGAAGGAGTGATTAAAGATTATGGACGAGAGGATAAATTAGGGAGAAAAATTGAGGGGGGAGGGAGGGGATACAGGCAGGCTCTTAGACAACTTTTATAAACACCTAGCAGTTGTTTACCTAATAATAAGTTCAATATTCAATAACAAATTGAACCTGATAAATGATGAGTACAAAAGATAAATGGGAACTGTAAAGATATAACACATAAATGCATTAAAAAGCAATACCTACCAGCCATCTTTCATATTCATCAAGGGCTTGTTTATCTTTCTTTTTTTCCTCAGCTCTTTTTAGTTCGTCCTTTTTTTTCTCATTTATTTTCTCTTTTTCTTTTTGCTTGAAAAAAGCTTCCTTTTTTTCATTCCTATGTAGGATAGTATAAAACACTGGAAAGTTACAGGATAACATATGATAAAAATATCCTTATTTGTCTTTGGCAATATTGAGATTAACAAACCATTAAATTTCAAGTAAATAAATTCTAGAAAAGCTTGAAATATTAACAATTTAAAATCTATCAAAATATTTATTATTTTGAATTACCATTTTTTAACTGCAGTTAAGTTATCTTTCTTTTTCTCAGCAATAGATTCCTCCTCTTTTTGTTTCTTTGCTTTTTCATGTTCTTTCTCCTTCTTATTTTTCTCTTTAAGATATTCCATCTTTTTTTCTTTCCATTTTTCAAAAGCCTGAAAAATTTCAGAGTCATTTTCTTATTTACTAATAACAGTTTCTTTTAACTTATTTCACATTATTCACTGTAAATGAAAAAAACATGATTAATCACTATTTTATATTTTAAATGTTTAAAAATCATTTTTAAGAAAGATATTCAGTGCCAATTAATACTTGTAGTGCTTCTTCTTTTCTCACAGCATTTTCCTCTTCAGTTTTCTTCTTGTTTTTTTCTTCGAGCCGCTTTTTGGCAACCATTTTCTTTGCTTCTTTTTCTTTCATAGTTTTCCAGGCCTCAAATGATGCCAATGCTTCTTCTCTCTTAGAAGCTCTTTTCTATTTTGGAAAAATAATAGGCAGACAGACAAATATAGATGGATTAGATACACAGATATAGATGCACACATTTGTATTTATCTTGACATTCATCATACACAGAAGTGCTTCAAAGCAGATCATTTATTCAGAATGATTTAGATGAGTTAGTTTATTTAAAAAGTTACCTGAATTAAACTATACATTGCATTTTAAAGTGTCCTTTTAAAAAAGTATTTGCCAGATATTGACCTACCATTATTTGTGAGAAGGAAATCAACTGTTTTTTTTGTAAGTACACAAACAAATGTTATCAAAATAAACTGTTATAGGTTGAATGGTACTGTAAAATATTCCCAAAAATATTTCATTAAAAGAAATATATTAGGAAGGTGATAGGCTTATAAAGTAAGTTAGAGTAAGGTAAATTGGCCAAGTTCACACAGTAAGTTGCAAATTTTTGGTCTGAATCTGAGTTTGTACTACATCAAAGCTTAAGTTTCTCACTATGCAAAAATACTGCAAATGTTTAAAATATAAGCAAGCCTAGAAAATATGTAGGTGACTGGATAGCAAATATATTATTACTTAACTTACTTCAATCTAATCCTAAAACAAAGTATGTTTGCCTTTTAAGATTAACATTAAATGGCATATAACCTTATGAAGGTAACAGTTTAGAGTACTACCTACCTTGCAGAGTTGGGAAGATTAAATGAGAAGGTATGTGGTGCTGGCCAGAGCAGTCTAATGCTACAAACAAGAAATGAGGTATGTAGGCACCCCTCAGGTATGGCTGCCCCATAAGGCACTGATTTATTACAGAGCTGTTCTTTTAGAAATATGTTTCCTGCTAAATTCAGTCTAGTATTGAACTGAAAAATGAAGAGTTTTTCCATGACTTTGAAATGAGTATGTTTATAGGCTCTAGGGCAGGAATTAGCAGAAAAGACAAAAAGTATAGAGGAGAATGAAACAAGACTCCAGCTCTGGTCAACAGGAAAGGGTACGGGATCAAGAGCACATGTAGGGATGCGAATATTCTTGCTGTCCTGATTTTGTGATAATCAGGGTAGGCTAAACATTCGCTATATTAGAAACCTTGCATGTGTCCCCAGACCTAGTTTTTTCCCCTAGGTCTGGTTTTTAGAATGCTGGTGATAAACTAAGCTTGATGTATTATATGACCACCCTGTATGGGAAAAGACTGTAACTTTGGGTATCATTGGTCAACCTTAAGAGATATAGCAGGGGGGCAGATGTGGCTCAAATGGTTGGGTGTCTGTCTCCCATATGGAGGGACCTGGGTTCGATCCCTAGGACCTCCTGGTAAAAATTTAAAAAAAGAAAAATATAGAGGGCGTGCGGGCTCCCAGGCCCCATGTGCGGGTGCGCCGCCAGGCCCTGCGAGCCACGCAGCAAGATGATGACATGGCAGGAGAGTGACACAAGGGAGCACCAACACGAGACGTGCTGAAAAACCAGGAACTAAGGCGGCGCAGGCGGTAGGATGCCTCTCCCACGTTGGAGTTTCCAAGGATCGAATCCCAGTGAAGACAGGAAGAGAAGGATGAGAAGAGAGGGCAGGAAATGTACACAAAAAGTTGCCCAGCGAATGGACACAAAAACAGCAAAAATGGGGAGGGGGTAAAAATGGATAAAAGTAAACAAATAAATAAATAAATCCTTAAAAAAAAGAGTACAGGGGAGTAAGATACGGACTATAATTAGTAGTAATACTTTGATGATGCTCTTCCATAATTTGTTAACAAATGTTTTACAACAATGCAAAGTATTTGTGGTGGGGTGATGTGTGGGAGCCTGGTATGAAAGTTATGCATGTTTGTTTTGTAAGTTCACAATGTTTACTGAATGCTTATAGTTTATGTATGTTCATGTATGAATGATATACCCCAATAAATTGTTTTATATATATATATATATATATATAAAATGGTGTTCCTAGAAAAAAAATAAGGAGCACATGTAGGGATTGGTCTTGCAGATAGAGATAAAATTCAAGAAAGAAAAGAGGAAAAATGAAAGTTGATGCCTGATGGGCAAATTGTAAATGATGCCAATTTTTAAGAGTGAAGTAGGTATCAAAGGCAATACATGATAAAACTGAATAATTGCAATTGGGAATGGGAGTAACAACAAAAACAATGAAAATTAAAATCTTCTGCATGCTTCCTATGTGCCAGTTTTGTAATATAGATGCTACATTTGCATATATAATCCTTATAACAATCCTAAAGGTAGGTACTATTATTTTTCTTTCAAAGATGAGGCTATTGAGAAATAACTTGCCCAACGCTACATAGTAATGTAGTAGACTAAAAATGGATTAAAAATATTTACATCTGATCAACACTATTCTCAGATGAGAAGTACATCATAATTTTGTAGCAGAGAAAATTAGCATGGTTTATTAGACCACCCTACCTCCTACCTCAATTTGTTTGGCAATCCTAAACCAGGCACAGAGAAAAATGGATCAAAGGGGAGAAAAAAATGGCTGTTTACAAAGTTAAATGTTAGTGCAGAAAGTGATTTTATGGGAAAAAGTTTCTAAGGTTATATGTGAAATGACTGATAGCTCTATTAAGATGTGGTAGGGACAGCAGCTGACAGATTGGTAAAGGAGAATGCTAGGATAACGAGATGGAAGTGATAATGATACTCAAAATTGTTCAGCACCCTTGAACAATCCATACTGATTTAAACCAATCCTAGGGAGCCCAAAGTAAATTCATAGCCAACCCAGTTTTTCTTTCTTAGTGTTTTGGGTAACACTAAACCTATTGTTACAGTTTGTATCAGCATAGTCAACTCATCCCAAGTTCATCTCAAATTTAGTCCAATCCAGGACTGAACATGATGGATACAGACTCAAGAGTAAACTGATTTCTCCTACTTTAAAACGTTTTTCTTCAATTTTGAGGGTACCCCATTATAATAAACAATAAAAAATTTGGAGAGTTGGTAATATTATTAAAAATAATCAGTAATAATTAATTTTTGTGTGTAGCATAGCTTTGGTATTACTGATTACAGTAATCAGTAATACCAAATAACACCAAATAATCAGTAATACCAAAGCTATGCCACACACACAAAAATAAAAATGATTCTGTACCTGTGTTTTAAGGTACAAAAGTGGTAATATATTTATATCAAACTAAAAATTTACAAAGGACCAAAGAAACAAAAATAAGGAGCCAAGTTTTTATATGTTATTCTGACATTTTCAAAATAGTTGATATTGAAACAAAATTCAAAGATATTTTACTGACATACAAATAACAGTATTTTTCACTTCTACATTTCAATATACCTGTTCATTTTGGATCCTTAAATTTTCACTTTCAATCCTTTTAATTCTGTGCATTTCATGTAAATATACATTTTTCTTTTCTAACCACTCCTAAGAAAACAAGAAAAAGGTCACATGATATACAAAGTTTTCCAAATGAATTTGAAAATCTACATTGGAATTATTTGATTAAAATTTTAAAAAAGTAAAACAAGTTTATAAATTCTAAATAAACTAGTATCATTTTTCTTTGATAGTATTCTAATCTAAAAATGAGTAGTAATGAAGAAAACTCTTTTACTCTTCTTAGCATTAACAGATTTCACAGGTTGAATAATTATAATAGTTAAATATTTCAACATATTTTTCTCTGAAATTTATATTTACAATTTTCTAAAGTTTACTATTTTGTTTTAGAATTGTGAAAAAAGTAAAATATTTTTCTTGTAAGCACATTTCAAATACAATGTCTTAGGAAAGGAAAAGTTCAAAAACTCTTTATTTAGAATAATATATAGTTTAAGAAAGAAAGACATGTAAACTTTACATTTTTGCTTTTGCTATATTTTTTATAAATTACAATGACCTATTTTCTTTCTATAAAAACAACTATAATCATTTAAGCCAAGTGAAGAAGCAAACACTTCAGTAAAATGGCTCTGGACTGCTCACATATTATAAAGGAAACTATTTTCCAATAAAATTAAGTATTAAACCATCATTTCTGATAGTTACTTTATTCTTTGATAAAGAGGTAGACTTATATAAGTTAGTAGTTAACTTTCTTCTTTTTCTTTTTAAAATATATTTTCCTTTTTACCTGATAAACAGCTGCCCTTATGTTATCTGCACTGTCCAGTTCTATGCTCTGTTTCTCTGAGGGCTTTTGATCCAAGACTTTCAAAGTCCCTAAATAGTGAGAAGAGGTAGTTGTCGAATGAGTTCTCCTTATAGAACTAGACTTTTTTAAGAATTCAGAGGTCATTAATCTGAAAAGATTCAAACAAATCAAGACCAAATATTAAAATTGCATTCTGTAGAACTGAGAACTATTACTATTAGAATTTGTAATTCCTACATTTGGAAAAACAACATTATAATTTAATTTAATATATTATAGTCATCCAGAAAACGGTGTAAGTAAAGCATACGTCTTTTCTTGGATTACAAAGAACCCCTATCCAACTTACTCCTTACTAAGTCCATACTATGCTGTATAGTATTTAATTAATATATCACACCTGCACCAGCACGTTCCCACAAGAATAATGTTGTTTTTTTTTTTTTTAATTTCAATTCAAGCTCATGGACCCCTAGCTAAGAACCCCTGCTTTAACGTGATAGCTCTTTTCAGATATTTGTAACTATAAAATTTTTAAAAAGAGACCATATCTCAAGTTACTTGGAAAAAGTAATATTAATAAAGTGGAGTTTAATCACTCTTTTAATAATTTCTTGTTTTATTTTGTTACGTGAACCATTCTAAATTAAAATTGGAAAGAATAGTAGCTTCTTTTTCAGGAGTTGGTGGGAAAGTCTGGATCACTACCTGTTTTCATAAATAAAGTTTTATTGCAACACAGCTACATCTATTCATTTATGAACTGTCTATGGCTGCTTTCATGAAACAATAGAAAAGGCGAGTAGTTACACTAGAGGTCCTATTCCCTGCACAGCCTAAAGTACGAATTATTTGACCCTTTACAGAAAAGGTTTGCCAACCCCTGCTCTATTTGATTAATGAGAATTTGAAAGATACAGAAGGTTTTGATTAGTATTTGTAAGTATCCATTAGCACAAGCATAAATTATGCTACAGATTTTCATTTTAATAAACAAACTTAGTTCAAAGAGCCTGAAGATTTTAAGTACAATTTTTCACATGTTGGGCAAAGATACTTAATAGAGAAGTATAATGCTGGACTTCAGCTTTATTACCACTTCATAACTACAATTTAGTGAAAAGGCTCTAGACTGCTTACATATTATAAAGGAAAACAAAAGTGAGGAGCTCTTCTCCTGGTGCGGTAGAGAATATGGGGGAATCCCTGATCACTGACAGTAGGAAAGAAGAAAAATGTCCCTCTTGAGATGATCCTGGAGAACAAAAGCTACTGCTGCATCAAAAGCCCAGGCATTAACACAAAGAGTTAATCACAGACTTAACCTTTTTATTAATTCTTTCTTATAGAAGAATATAATCAACTGAGGAGTGTTATCATGGAGCGACTATTCCAGTAGTCTAATAAGATGGAAATTATGAGAAAACCAAACAACATCAAATGGGATTTTACTTTACAGAAGTGAAATTTGCAGCCGGCTTTGCTAGAATGCAAACCAATACATGAGGGATAATAATAATTTTATTACCTTCCAGATGCACTAGATGCTCTATTGTTTGTTGATTTTTTATTCTTGGTATTTCTATCTTCAATTGCTTTCTGTTAAATGGAAAAAGCCATAGAAAGATTAATCGCCAAAGCTATGGCAATTAGGTTTAGAGGTCAGACTGCCAGTAAGCCATTACTGTTTTGGCACCTACTAAGTGTCAAGAACAGCAGGCACTGGGAACAAATCAATGAACACAATAGAGTCCCTGCCCTCAAGGATATTAAATTTTTGAGAAGGTCTGCTGACAATGAGCATGCAAACAAATGTGACCCAGGAAGGAGATAAAATACAACATGATAACAAAGTGACTATAGTGGGAATTGGGAGTTGCCTTAATGAGTGCGATCAGGGCAACCCTCTTAATGGGGTTGATTTGAGGTGAGAGTACAATGATGAGCACAAAAGGACTTATGATGGTCTGTGGAACAAATGTAACAATAAGTGTTGAGAGCCTAACAAGTGAAAGAAATTGATACTTTTTAGAAACAGAAAAAAAGGCAGTGATATTGAAGCATAATGAATTCGGGGGAGGAGGCGAGAAGGAAGAGTTGGAGGAATACATGGTCAGAGAAGAATCATGTGAGATCTTTAGACAGTGATAATAGGTTCGGGTTTCATTCTCATGATGGAAAACCAACAGAGATGTTAGAAGGAGAATAATTAGATTTAGACTTAAGAGAGGTCATTCAGTAGAGAGCAAGAATAAAGCCAAGGAAATATGTGTTATGATCGTGTGTGTTTATGCCAACTTGTCTGTTATAATTTAGAATTAACTCTTTTAGACATTTTTAAGATCCTGTCTATAAACTCTAACATTCCCTTCTTCTTTTTAAAGAAACTCTTTTTTACTATATATGGACAGATGGCTGCTGGTATTAAGGTGAGAATAATATGGGTGTAAACACATTCCTAACTTGGTAGTAGTGCTTTATCTAAGAAAAGTAGCTAAGGATGATATACCTAGAACCTGGCTTAATGAACCTTGTGCATAAACTTTTATATGGAGCTAATATTTTGCATTATAAAAGTCTCACTCAACTAAGTTTTGAGATAGTGCTGCTGTGTACCCCAATAATGAGTACACACAGCTGCTAGGTAATTATGGCTAAATGAGATAAAGACTAAAATCAACAGAGATAAAGACTAAAACTGCTTATACTGTAAATTTTAAAAGTAGACTTCTCTGGCACAATTCAGTGAAGGGGCAAGTAATCCTACATACCATAAACCTGGTTATCAAAACACTATTATCAATAATATAATATAATAACGTTCCTAACAATGATCCTGTCCATATATTTAAAACAGCATGGATGCAGATAACAATTTTTTAAAGGTTTTCATTAAAATTGTTAAAAAAAATTTAAATGATATCCAAAGGAATAAATAAATATCACTAATTCAAAACTCAAAAATTATTCCAGATAGCTGTATTTTTATAATATGGATCCCTAGAACCCTAGAACCCTATATGCTCACATGGGTATGTATTCCTAAGATCCTTAAAGTTTATTATGATAACAAATCTCTGATGAATTTTAATGAAACGTTAGATTCATTATATTCACTTTAAACTTTTCCTGAAGTTAAAATTCTCTGAATTACATAAGAACCATTTGATAACACAGTACCACTACTGAAAAATGAGTTTTCCACAGGTAATTCAGAATTACATAAAATGGAAGATAAAAAATTTTAAAAGGTCTATTTCAATTTTTACACTGTATTATAAAAGGTAAAATTTTATATAAATACCTTTGCAGATAGAGTTGCGCTGGCAGTTAAGTTATTCTGCGATTTCAATAGTAGTGAATCAGCTATTAAATTGTCATCTATTTTCAGTTCAGCTTTCTCCTTTTCTTCTTCAAGGTCATCAGTAGTCACTTCACTTTGCATAGGTTTCTCCAGTGAAGTAGTAAAAAAGTCTAATAAAAACAAATTCTCTCCATTTTCTTTTGATTTTGAAGAATTTTGTTCTTCAGTGAATTCTTCATTCTGCTCTATTTTGAGACAGAGTAACAGCACTAAAACCTCCTTCTGAATTAATAAGGTGGATAACAGAGTCATTTGCTTTATTTTACATAAGGACTTCCTAAAATCCACTTTGTCGTTCACCATAAAATATGTAGAAAACTATCATATTAAACTTGGATAAACATTTTTTTCAAAAGTGATCTACGAAAGAGAAGGTGTCTACTGTTAATCTAATGAAGCATGTGACACACCCAACTAATTAGAAAAAGTAATATATTAATAAGTAGAATGTAATAACTAAACCCAAACACACAGCCAAACCTCTTGTTGATGTATAAACCAAGTTTCTTAGCTGGAACACAGACTGAGTAAGTAGGAGGCAAATCATCTCTATGCCCCTCACAGTTACCAACAATACAGTTGTAGAATCATATAGAGGCAGAAAGAACCAAGAATGAATGTAATTTTAGAAGGGCCTACCCCACAGGGAATGAACCTAGTGTCTAGTAAGTTCTATCACCACACATGATGCTGTGTTGCCTCGGACACCAAAATGAGCAGTAAATACGGGCCAATAACTTATCTTTTCAGTACCCCAAGACACAGGCTCAAGCTCTGGCTTGAGAGGATTCAGTTTTGTTTTTACAGGATTGTGTCTCTTATTTTGACTCTACCACTCTTTGGAATGCTCAACAGAAATTAATCTGTGCTTTTTGTGGGGATAAACACCTTTCAATTCTGTCAGGGCCAGGCCTATATCTTCATTGTCAAAAGTCTTATTATTATTAATTCAGCTATGTTCATCACAGCCATTTTGTTTAAATTCTCTCTGAGGTAAGCCAGATTTAAAATCACTTTTTTGCTACAATTATACATTCAAATCTTGAAGAGCACTCATGTTTCAAAGTACCATTATTGGATTGTTTGGAGCTGTTAATCAATCTATTCAGTGAAAAGAATAAGGACTTTGGAGCCAATGATTCAAAATTATAGCTCCACCACTGACCTTGGGTATATTTCTCAATATCTCTGCACTTAAGTTTTTCTCATCTGTAAAATGACAAAAATTATGCTACATAGTAAGCACTTAATCAATGTTAGTTACACAAGGCAGTCCTAGAAACAGCTATGCCTTTTGGTGCTCATTAGGCTACACGCCATAGCTCACACTCATACTTACTAAGTGCTTACCATGGTACTGTTCTTAGCACTTTACATGTAGTAACTCATTTAATTCTCACAATGGCCCAAAGAAGTAGTTTACCCTTATCTCCATTTTAATATACAGGGTTAGAGAGGTTAATTACTTTGCTCATGTTGTACCTGGATTAAAACCGAGGCTATTCTTACAATGAGAGTCCACCTAAGTATTATGTTGTTTTGCAGACTAGCACATCAACAAATAGATTATAGTATTTTAGTGATTACTCCATTTGTGCCAGCAACTGGGCCAATGGTTAAAATACATTATATTGCTTAATTTTCACAAAAGCCTTAAGCGGTAGGTGGTATTATTATTATTATTATTATTATTATTATTAGAACTTGGGGAAATTGAGGCACTGAGAGATTAAGTAGTATATCTAAAATCATGTGGTTAGTAAATCGTATAGTCAGGATTAAAACTCAGGCAAACCCAAACATTTTTCCTGTAAATATGCAGAGATTCATTTCTTTAACAAATAGGATTCTAATCAATACAGAATTCACAAATAAAATAAGATATAATAATTAGATATAACCACCTTTTATGGATGCTTTTTCCCCATATTCTGGTGAAAAGAAATCTCCAAGACTTTCTTTAAGTGATGATGATGAGAGACTTGTAAACCATGGTGGGCCCTGTTTTTAAAAAATGTATTTATCATATAAGTTTTATTCTTAATTTTTCTGGAGGCAAAAACATTACTAATACTATTTCCTAACTCTGAAATCATGCATTATTAGGAGTTTGCTGCTTAAACACCAATGGAGGCTAATATGATTTACTTTTAAGTCTTGATGTCTTGGTCACCAAAAGAGTAGTGTAGGGTTTTTTGTTTGTTTGTTTGTTTGTTTGTTTTTTTACCTTAGTTCTATATATTTTTTCTGCAGTTTTCAAAAATCTTGTGCTCTAAAATCAAACTTATTATAAATATTTAAGGAAAAGATTTGATGTCTTTTCCTCTAATTCTCCTGTCTAGGAAATTATGAAGGGGACAGTAGGTAAAACATTTAGTTCCAAACAAATATTACTAGTTTTTCAAATGAAGGAAATTTATAAAAGCAAACAGAAATCTACATCCAAATATTTTAGGATAGTAAAAGTATAAAGACTTCATGCACTTTAGTTTTCCTCAAAATTATGAAAATGACATCTGCAATTTCTGTCTCTAAGCTAAAACTTCTATATAGAAGAGCAATCTAGTCTAAAGTCAAGGTTATACTGTAAGAAGTTTAATTTTGTTGCATTACTAATATATTTTCATTTTCTTTCCCATACTATTTTATGAGTGCAAAGAAAATTATATGTCAAAAGAAAGGGAAAGGATCCATTCAGGAAGGTAGAAGAGGGACTAAAATACTGGAATTTGCTTTGAGAGACAAAAGGAGATTGTCCAGTTAGCAGCTTTTGCCTAAGGGCATTCTTCAATCTGTGCAGCTCAAAGTGGTAGAAAGTTGTAGCATTACTCAACTGGTTTGAGGGATCAGAGGATGGTTTGAGGTCGTAGAACAGCCAGTAAGTTTGGAGAAAAGCTGCAGAGGGCATGAACCCAAATAAACAGGCATATAAAATTCACCCAATCCCTTGAGTCATCTATGCATGGCTTGGGGAAGACCTCAGAGGGTCCTGTGAAACAGCAGCTGCTAGAAACTGAAATAAATGAGCAGGCATTTCAGCTGATATCCATTACAGGGGAGGCGGAATTGGAAATTTGAGTTTAGCCAAGATATGCATGCTAGAAAACATGTTCAGAGGAACATGACAGAACCCAGAATTTCTACAAATATCATATAGTATGCAGTATTCAATCAAAAGTCACTAAATACATGAAGAAAGAGAAAATGGTGGCATATATTCATCTGGGGTAAAAAGTCAATAGGAACTGACCCAGATAAAGAGTTTAAAGTTATACTGTATTGCGGGGATTAATTATATCATATGTAGATGTCATATATATGACAACAATAGCACAATGAATAAGGGACGATATGCAACCATACTGTTACAGAGTTTCTATATTAAATGTGAAATAATATTATATCAATTCCAAGTACATTGTGATAATTTATAAATACATATTACAATCCATAAAGCAACCACTAAAAATACAAATAGGTATAGCTAAAAAGTCAATAGAGGAATCAAAATGGAAAACTAAAAAATACAAAGCTAGCTAACTACCTAAAAGAAGCAAGAAAGAAGGAACAAATAGAAAACAAACAGCAAAACAATGACACTAATCCCACCCTACTTGGTATTGACATTAAAAATAAATGGAGGGAAGCGGTTGTAGCTCCGTGGTTGAGTGCCTACTTCCCATGTACGAGGTCCCAGGTTCTATCTCTGCTACCTCCTAAAAAATTAAAATTAAAAAAAAAAAAAAAAAAAAAAGGCCACTAGAGCTGTAAAAAAAAAAAAAAAAAAAGAGGAATAACTCCTTCAATCAAAAAGCAGAGATTATCAGACTTGATAAAAAGTAGCATCAAAGTGTTTGCTATTTAAAGGAAAAGATACAAAAAGGTAAAAAATAGAAAAATATATACTATATATATGTTAATCATCAAAAAGCTGAAGTAAGAGACAAAACAGATAGGAAGATAAGGAGTATTACCAGAGGTAGAGACATTTCATAATGAAAAAAAAAAGGTCAATACATACAAGAAGCATATAATATTGTGTATGTGCCTAAGAACAGAAACTTAAAATACTGACAGGACTAAAGGGAAATACTGACAAATCCACAAACATAACTGGAGATTTTTAACACTTTTATTTGTTAATTGGTAGATCACCTAGACAATCAGTAAGCATAGTGGAGATCTAAATACACTACCAACCATCTTTACCAAACTGAAACTACAGAACGTTATATCCAATGCCTGCAGAACATGTATTCTTTGCAAATGCAACTGGGACTTTCATAAGATATACCTTATCCTGGGCCATTAAACAAATCTGAACAATTTTTAAAAGAATTAAAATCTTACAAGGTAGAGTCCCTGAACAAAATAAAATTAAATGATAAATCAACAACAAAAGTATGTCTGGAGAAACCTCAAATATTTGGAAATAAAATCATGTACCACACGCAGCGATTTCAAGCAATTTGGAATTGAGCAAGGAAATATTTAGCCACTAGGTGGCAGAAACACACAAGGTAGTTATTGGAGAACTGCTTTGAGGGGTTGCATGGCAGGAGAAATCCTTCAAAGGGTGAGACCTTCCAAAGGCTATGAGGGGCACAAATGGGTGGCACATAAAAAGAAGAGGATTGTCATCAAAAGGATAATAAGGAAATATCATGAACAACTCTATGTTCCTAAATTAAACATCTCAGATGAAATGGACAAATTTCCTTAAAAGACAAAATTACCAACGCTGATGAAAACAGAGCTATAAAACTGGTAGGAAAAGTTCATTTTGCCCTTGCTGGGTCCCTTGTCCTTTTCCAGAGGGAACAGAGCAAATCCTATGCACAAACTAGGGTGCTTGTATGTTGGTGCCAATCTATTGGGTGGCAGCCTGAAAAACTGAACCAGGAAACATCTTCAGTGCCCTCCCAGAACTTGCCTTGCAGGAAGAAGCAGCTTGCTAATAGCTAAAGCAGTGAAAGAAACAATTAAGCCAAAGTGGCCTAGGGCAAAGGATTACCTGCATTAAAACATGCAATAGAGCACTCATTGGGGGGAGAGTATTTCACAGAGAAGAGAGGTAGCATTTGAATTCCTATAAATGGAGAATTTGCTAAGGTCTCAAGGGAGCAGGAGCCCAGGCCCAAAAAAGACAGAGCAGACTCTGTACTTCACTTTTGCCTCCACTGATCTTCTTGATGAGAGGGCTAAACACTGAAGAAGAGCACCAGATACTGCAGAGCCAATTTGCAAAGACAATGAGAGGCACTTTTTGCTTTTGGTTTGTTTGTTTTTGTTAGCTCCTGATACTCAAGGAAATCTCTGTCATATCACTAGCTGGATAGAATGTAAGGAACACACAACTCAGGGACTAAATCCCAGCATTAACACATGAAAATAATAAAACTTTGAATGTGCAACAAAAGATAATAAGACAAGCAAAGAATCAGGAAAGATGGCTCATCCAAAAGAATAAGAAAAATTCTAGAAAACATGAAGGAAGAAAACCAGATTTTCAATTAAACTTCAATATGCACAAGGAGATAAAAGAAAATATGGAGAAAGAACTAAAGGATATCAGGGAAATGAAGAATGAACAATATGAGAATCACAATACAGAGGCAGAAATTTTAAAAAGGAACTAAGTCGATAGAGTGAAATTGAAGACTACGATAACCGAAATGAAGAATTCCCTAGAAGATTTCAACAGCAGATTGGAGCTGGAAGAAGAAAAAAACAGTGAACTCAAAGACAAGGGAATTGAATTGATTCAGGCTGGGGAGTAGAAAGAAAAAAAATGAAAAAAAAAAAAAAAAAGAAAAGAACTGAAATGACCTGTGGTACATCATCAAGTGCACCAATGTAAGCATCATGGGAGTACCAGAAGGAGAAGAAAGAGAGAAAAGGGCAGAAGGGATATTTGAAGAAATAATGGCAGAAAACGTCCCAAATTTAGCAAAAGACATTAAAGAACCCAAGGAATCCTATATGGGATAAATTCAAAAACATTGTACAAACACAGTTTAGTCAAATTGTCAAATACCAAGGACAAGGAGAGAGTTCTGAAAAATACAAGAGGAAAGCAACACACATATTAGGTACAAGAAAGTCCCAATAAAATTAAGTGTTGATTTCTCATTAGAAACCATGGAGGGAAGATGGCACTGGGATAAAATATTTAAAGTGCTGAAAGAAAACAATTTCCAACCAAGATTTTATAGCAGTGAGACTGTCTTTCAAAAATGAGGGAGAAAAAAGAAAATGAGGGAGAGATTAAGACATTACCAGATAAATAAAAGCCAAGGAGTTCATCACTACTAGACCTGTCCTATAAGCTATGCTAAAGGGAATTCTTCACACTGAAAAAGTAAGGGCAATAACAGTAGATTGACATGGCATAAAGAAATAAATATCTCTGGTAAGGGTAACCATATGGCTAATTCTAAATGCCAGTATTATTGTATTGTAATTTTTGGTATGTAAATGCATTTTAATTTCTTACAGTTTGAAAAGTACAAATACATAAAAAGTAATGATAAACCCAAGCTTTGGGACATAAAATGTATAAAGATATAATCTGTAAAAAGTATGACAAAAAGGTGAGGGGATGGTGAAAGGAACAATGTATATGTATGCTATTGAATCTAAATGGGTATTAAATCAATCTTAATTGTGATAGATTTAGTATATTAAATGTAAGCTCCATCATAACCAGAAAGAAAATTTATGAGAATTATATACAAAATAAATGAGAAGGGACTCAAAACGGTATAATTCAAAAAATCAAATAAATATGAAAGTAAGCATTAATGGATGAATTGAGGGACAAAAAACAGAATAGAGTCACACATTATCAGTGTAACTTTATATGTAAATGGTTTAAACATTCTAGTCAAAAGAGAGATTGGCAGAGTGGATAAAAAACCAGAACCCAACTATAAGATGCTTATAAGAGACTTACCTTAAATTCCAAGACAAAAGTAGGTTGAAAGAGAACAGATAGAAAAAAGCTACCATGCAAACAGCAATCAAAGAGAGCTGGGCTAGCTATACTCATATTGGATAAAATAGACTTTAAGTCAAAAACTGTTATGAGGGACAAAGGTCATTCTGTACTGATAAAGGGGTCAAATCAACAAGAAGGCCTAACAACTAGAAATATAAATTCACCTCATGGCAGAGCCCTAAAATATACGAAGCAAGTACTGAAAGATATGAAGGGGAAAATAGATCTACATTATAATAGGAGACTTCAATACACCACTTTCAATAATGGATAGAACATCGAGACAAAAGATCAATAAGGAAATAGAAAACTAAAACTTGGACAATACTATAAACTAACTAGGCCTAACACACATATATAGAGCACTTCACCCAACAGCAGCATAATATACATTCTTTCTCTAGTAAACATAGGTTATTCTCCAGGATAAGTATATGTTAGGTTGCAAAACAAGTCTCAATAAATTGAAAAATATTGAAATCATACAATGTATCTTCTCAAACCACAATGGAATGAAACTAAAAATCAATAACAGAGGGCTAACTGGAAAATTCATAAATATGTGGAAATTAAAAAACACGCATAAGTCAAAGAAGAAATCACAAAAAATTAGGATATATCTTGAGAAGAATAAAAAGGAAAACAAAACATGCCAAACTTATGTGATTCAGCAAAGGCAGTGATGAACGGAAAATTTATAACTCAAAATGCTTACATTAAGAAGGAAGAAAGAGCTTGAATCAGAGACCTAATGCCATAACTGGAAGATTTAGAAAAAGAAGAGCAAACTAAACCCAAAGTGAGCAGAAGTAAGGGAATTGCAAAGATTAGAGTGGAGATAAATAAAAGAGAATAACAAAACAATAGAATCAACAAAACCCCGGTTGGTTCTTTCAAAATATCAATAAAATCCTAGAATCTGTAGCTAGAAAAGTTCTAGCTAGAAAGGTCTTCTAGAGAGAAGACGCAAATAACTAACCTCAGAAATGAAAGAGGGGACATTACTACTATCCCATGAAAATGAAAAGGATTATAAGATGGTATTACAAACACCTGTAATGTAACAAACTAGATAACACAGATGAAATGGACAAATCCTAGAAACATGCAAACTACCTACAAAGACTTCAGCAAGAAACAGAAGATCTCAACAGACCAAAAACAAGCAAAGAGAGTGGATCAGTAATCAAAAATCTCCCAACAAATAAAAGCCCTGTATCAGATGGCTTCACTGGTGAATTTTACAAAACATTGCAAGAAAACAAGTTAATACCAATCCTGCTTAAAATTTCCCCAAAAATTAAAGAGGAGGGAATACTTTGTAACTCATTCTATGACGCCAACATCACTGTAATCCCAAAAACCAGATAAAGATACCACAAGGAAAACCAAATTACGGACCAATATCTCTTATGAATAGAGGCAAAACCTTAACAAAATAGTAGCAAACTGAATCCAATAACACAGTGAAAAAAAAAAATTCATCATCATCATGTGGGATTTTGCCCAAGTATGCACTTGTGGCTCAACATAAGAAAATTAATTAATATAAACCTCCATGATAATAGAACAAAGGAAAAATCACATGACCATCTTAGCAGACATGGAAAAGCCATTTGACCTAATCCAGCATACCTTCTGGATAAAAACACTTAAAACCCTAAGAAAAGAAGGATATTACCTCCACAAGAAAAAGCACATATTGAAAATTCCACAGCTAACATCATACTCAATAGAGAAAGACTGAATGCTTTCCCTCTAAGATCAGACACAAGACAAGGATGCCCACTGTCACCACTTTTACTCAACATTGTACTGGGAGTTCTAGCCACAGCAAATAGGCAAGAAAAAGAAATAAAAGGCTTCCAATTTGGAAAGGAGAAGTGAAACTTGCCCTATTTGCAAATGATCCTATAGAAAATTCTGAAAACTTCACAACAGCGCTACAAGTGCTACAAAAGCTGATAAACAAATTCATCTAGTGGTAGGGTACAAATCAACTTGCAAAAATCAATAGCCTTACCATATACTAGTAAAGATTTCCTTCTGAAGAGGAAATCAAGGAAGAATCCCATCCATAATGGCAACTAAAATAATCAAATAGCTAGGAATAAATTTTACCAAGGATGTAAAACTTGTACACAGAACCTACAAAACACTGCTAGAAGAAACCAAACAAGACCTAAATAAATGAAAGGGCATTCTATGTTATGGTTTGGAAGTCTAAATATTGTTAAGATATCAGTTCTACCCAAAGTCATTTACATAGTCATTGCAATTCCAATCAAACTTACAGCAGGCTTCTTTGCAGAAATGGAAAAGCCAATTTCAAATTTCTATGGAAGCACAATGGGCCCCAAATAGCCAAGACCATCTTGATAAACAAAGTTGGAGGATTTACTATTTCTGATTTTAAAACTCATTGCAAAGGTACAGTAATCAAAATAGCTTGGCACTGGTGCAAAGACAGACATACAGACCAATGGAATTGAACTGAGTTCAGAAATAAACCCTCACATCTATGACCAAATGATTTTTGACAATCGTACTATGGCAGTTTGAGATTATTTTATGAATCCCAAAAAGAGAAAGATTATGTTTGTAAACTAATCTATTCCTCTGGTGTGATGCCCTTTGATTACATTAAATTCAGCTCAAGGGCCTTTGATTAGGTTATTTGAAGATTAGATTAGAAGACTGCTTTGGGCTTTGAGTCACCACCCCCCTTGCTGGGTCTGATATAAACAGGCACTCAGACAGATAGACACACAGGAAGAAAGATCTCTGTCCTTTTTGATCCTGCCATGTGACAAAAAAGAAGGCTCAAACAGCTGAGGCCTGGGAAGAGATGAGCCATTTATTTGTCTGATAGCTTACAGCTGAGATTGGGAAGAGACCAGAACACCTGAGACTGATATAGGAGGCCGAGGAGGCCCTATGCTAGGAGTGGGGGATGGATATGGGAATTCTCTACTTTTTGCATGGTTTGTCCCTAAACCCACCCTTCTCAGATTAAAAAAAAAAAAAAAAAAAAAAAAAGCCACAGGTGATATATAAAAAAATTCATTTATATCATAAAAATACAGAATTCTTAAAAACAATAAATTTGATTTAAATATATAAAACCTCCACACTACAAATTACAAAGCACTCCTGAGAGAAATTAAAGAAGACCGAAATAAATGTAATTCCATACATGTTCATGGTTTGGAAATTCAATATTGCTAAGATGTCCATCCACAAATTAATCTATAGATTCAGGGCAATCCAAACCATAAAATCAGCAGGATTTTTCCTTAAGAGGAATCAACAAGCTTATTGTAAAATGTATACAACTGTGTAAAGATCCAAGAACAGTCAAATATTGAGGCAGGTTAGTACAGTGAAAGGGGGAAGGCAGCTGGCCCGGCAGCAAACATGGCCAACAGACCACATGGCCGTGAGACCCCGCCCAAAAAACTCCTGAGAAGAAGGCTGATGGAAAGACACTGCAAGATCCTGGCCATGAGAATCTCATTTGGAATGAGAGGGAAAGTCCTGGATATCCTCAAAAGGCCTCACCATTGGCCCCCTGAGAAATGACAGGTGGGGCAACCAATCAGAACAGCAAACAGACTTTTTTTTTTTGGAATGGCAAGTTAAATGAATTTATTATTTTTTTTTTTTAAATTTTTTTTTTTTTTTTATATATATACATATATTTTAAGAGGTGCTTAGATTACCCAAAATATTACACGGAACCCACTGGGATTCCCATGCTGCCCACCTCCCACACCTCCCACCACATCCAACACAAACATCTCCCATAGTGTGGCCCACCAACCTCAATGAACTTACACCTCCTGGAGCCTTGCCACCAACCATAGACCACAGTTCACACTGTAGACCACACTCTCTCCCACTCAGTTCTGAGTGGTGTGTGCTGATTTAAAATGGCCTACATCCATTGCCACAACAGTACTCAGGACAACCTCCAACTCCCAAAGAAGCCCCTGTATTTCAACTGCTCATCCCCTCCCTACCCAAAAACTGTCAAGTGGCCACTGGCTCCATCTCATTGTTATAATTTCTTGCATTGCAAGAATCACCATATGTGAGCAAGAGAATACCATCAAGTCCACTCTAGTCCATAGTTCTTCCCCCAATCCAGAGGCGACTGGGATGGTGATGTCCACTCCAACTCCAAGTGATAGAGGGCTTATATCCCATGGATATGGTGGGTGGGATGATCCTGCCTGCAGATGCAGGCCCTCTCCATTCCCTGGGATGGCCATTTCCCATCGTTGTCTCCTCACCAGGTGACTTGGATGAGTCCATTGAGCTGTAGGGTAGGAGTTGCAGCTCCACCTAGATTTCATGCACACCTGGCACATAGGTAGG
>JAKSZT010054458.1:30620077-30665299 GCA_026826555.1 Tolypeutes matacus
TTGATCTTATAGCCTGCAACATTACTGAACTCCTTTATAAGTTCTAGAAGCCTTGGGACAGGTGGGGCAACCAATCAGAACAGCAAACAGACTTTTAAAAAGGCCTGAGCTAGGGCCACACAGGTCCATGGTCCATGCCTTGGACTGTGTACTTTTCTCATTTTCTTGTTTCTTAACAAACTCTTTACTCCCTTGCTTACTCTATGGCATGTCCTTAAATTATTTTATGTGTCATAAGCCAAGAACCTAGAAAGAATCCAGAGCCATCTGGTAACATTATATCTTGAAAAAGAACAAAGTCTGTAGAAATATACACTACTGGATTTCATGTCTTACTATAAAGTTTCAATAATGAAGACGGTGAGGTACTGCTATAAAGATAGACATATAGATTCATGAACAGAGTGCAGAATGGACTCAAACTTACATGATTCAATTGATTTTCAAGCAAAGGCACCAAGGAAATCCAATTAGGAAAGGAAGGTCTTTGAAAAAATTTTTTTGCAAAAGCAACCAGTTGCATTGTACAAAAAAAAAAAAAGCTCAATTCTTACCATATACCATACTGAAAAATTAATTTGCAATAAAAAAATAATAAAAATTTAAAATAATTTGTGATGGATCAAAGACCTAAACATAAAAATTAACACTACAAAGCATCTAGAAGAAAATATAGAATATTTTCATGATGCTCAGTTATCTTAAAAATGTCATTTGATAGTAGTGTCAAGTAGATGAAGGTGTCATTAACTGAGATAAACAGAAGAGGCCACATTTTGGGGGAAAGATAAAACACTGTTTTGGGCAGGTTGAATTTTACATGCCTGGGGTCACCTGCGCTCTTGATTTGAGGTAGTTAATTGCCAATGAGGGTCTGTGGCTTAAGAGAGAGATCTGGGCTGAATACATAGAGTAACTGAAATGTAAATAATACAAACCTCCTTGGTCAAGCACAGAGTGAAAAAAGAATAGAGCTTTAAACTGAGCCCTGAGGAAATACCAATAAGTGGAAGGAGAGATAGCAAAGGAGGCTGAAAAGGATTATCCAAGGGAAGAGGAGAGCTTGAGAAAGAGGAAGAGGTCAAAAATGTTCAACGTACAAAACACTGTCTAAAGAAAAAGTCAAAACAGTCAAAGTAAGGAGTGCAAATGCCCACTGGATTTAGCAATTACAAGGCCATTAGTGACTGCAGCAAAGATTGTAGCAAAGCTAATGCTAGTAAAGTGATAAAAGGAAAAGTCAGACTTTGATGAGCTGAGAAAAGGTGGGAAGTGAGGACTTGGTGAAAAAGCAAATGCAGCTCACCCTGTCAACAACTGGCTTTGACATTTGCAGGAATATAAGGTAGGAGGGGAAAAGATGTGGTGACAGGAGCGCTTACACAAAGTTAGAGAGGCTTGAGCATGGTTAAATGAGGCTTAGTTAAATAGATCACTGACAAGCAAAAGGTTTTAGATACAGGAGACAGAGGGTTGAGGAAAAAAAAAAAATCCTCGAGGAGGTAAGAGTTGAGAAGATTTAGAGCATAGTTAGGAAGGGTCTTATAACGAGAAATATGGAAATTTCTGATTGCTGAAAACAGAAGTATCCAAAATACCCAACAATAAGATAATATATAATTCTAAGTTATGGGTTCTATAGTCATTCGGGTGAATGTGGTCTCAAGACCATCTAGCATTATACAAACACTTCATGACCTAACAGAAAAAAAACAAACGGCATGATATAAAACATTATGAATCCTAAAAAGACAAATATAATAAAAACAAATATAGGGAAACAGCCTAGAACATAATAAGAAGAATGAACACAATTGGTTTTAGGTGGTGGGATTATGGTTAAATATTTTTCTAATAGATTTTGTGTCACAGTATGATGTACTGTAAAATTTTTAAGAATACTTTTTTAAAATCAAGAGACATGAAAATGCTAGAAAATACCATTTAAGGTTAGGTATCCAATTAACTAGATAATTTTATTAAATATAAAATAATTTCTTGGGTTTGATAAATAACATCTTCTCTTCAGATTTTTGGAAGAATTATGAAATAAGGAAGAGACAGATAGTTCTATATCAAATTGTCAGCTTTACAAATAAAGCTGAATTACAGAACAAGATTTGAATCAGTAGACAATTGTGCTTCCTAATACTTAAGCTTGGAATTAGAGAGATTTATCTATTTAGTCAGAGCATTTAGCCCCATCTGCATCACCTCCCAGGGAGCAGATTCTTCCATCATGATGCTGTAGACAAGAGAAAAAGAAAGAGGCTACGCCAGGCACCATTTAGTTCCTTTCCTCAACCTGCCCAAATAGATTATGGAGGAGGAATGTTCTTCACAAACTTTTCCCCTCTGAAATGGGAGGTGGAAGTTCACTCCTCCACAGTGAAATGTAGACTAGGGGTGCACCAAGTGTTCTCCTCTAATATTAATAACAATGCACAGTAAAATCCTTAAAGGGAAACTGAAGGAGCACATTTCATCTCATTTTGACCCTTCCTAGTGAATACAGGGCAACACTCAAAACACATTTGTTGAGTGAATAAAACCAAATGAATAAAATGGCACTGACTATATTGTCTGTAGCCATAAATTACATAATTAAAAAATGTATAAGTAAAATATAAATTCTAATAAAGATATACAGTATTGCATAGATTCACACAAGCAAAATTCCCCCCCCCCGCCCCCTTTTTTCCTTTCTCTGAAAGTGAATGCATCTTATAGCTGGTATTTTAGCTTAATTGGCAGAGGTTTAGTCTACCTAAATAATGCTACATCTGACAACAGATTGAGTGTGTAAAAATACTTCAAATTATTTCCTTATTACTAAAGAAAACATGTAGAGCAAATATATGCATATATTCTCTTTCATTCTCTTTCTCCCTTTCTCTTTCTTTCTCTCCCGGGGGGGGGCGGGGGGCCCCCCACCCGGGGGGGGGGGCGCATGAACACAATTTAAGAGCCCAGCATTATTGCTAACCTCAGAATCAAGGTTCTCAGAGCAAGATCTTTTCTCAGCTTCTAATAATCTGCCATTCAGCCTTGGGAGGGAAGATGCAGAATGCGAGGCTAATTCTTCACTGAAGGTGGTTTCTTTATCTTCTCCTAATGTGTCTTCTTTTCTGTGACTATTCTTTTTTAACATGGTTCTTGGCCGAGGCAAAGGTTTAACATGGTCACCTGCTTCAAGTCTGCTGCCATTTTCTGCTGAGAAAGGAAATGGGGGTGCAGAGAATAAACGACCCTGATTTCAAATGAACCCCAGAGTGCCACCCTCCCTGCTTCCTGTGCCCATGCACCTTGGCTCTCTGCCCTGGAGAGTCGGGGAAGCCCTTGGCACTTCTCTACAAATGAGAGCAGTTTACAATCAACATTTTTCAAAAGTTGCCCTCCTGGAAATAATTAGTATACTTTATTTTTGTGAGAAGTTAACTTTTCAACATCATGAACTTTTCATGGTACTTAAAAATAATTCAAACAAAACAAAACACTTGCCCAGTTTCTACCTCTATAAAATGAGGATGTTTGTCCATCAAACATTTATGGAGTACCTGATGCCAGCCCTGTACATATCACTGACATTACTGTTGCTCATAATCAAGACAATGGCATTTCTAAACAAAATTGCAAAACCAAGATAAGTGCTGTAAGTATGAAGACGATGTAGGCATGCAGGGAACAGAATAGCTAACTCTCACAGGTAGAAAGCAGAATTAGATGATTTGTAAGTGATCATTCTTTGAGACCATAAAACCTCTCTAACAGTTATTAAAATTTCAGTTACTGTTTCCATTACTGCTAAGTTTAAAACAAGAATTTAATGCTGATAAGCTTTCAGTGCTAAAACAATGATGATTATGAAAGTTTTTCACTCATATACCTCTTGCCTAAACTTGCCTGTTATACATACTCAGTTATCTGTTGTTTTGTCAATGCATTCTTCTGAAAAACACTTGGAGACTAATTAACACCTTCCTCCTGATAACCTATAACTGAGCTTATGAATGCTGCCTGAAAAGAAGCCTCTAAAACCATAGCATATAGGTACCACTGTAAAAGTTTCATTGCCAGTTTTTGCTATGTTCTAAATTCCGGCCAAATGTTGAATCCAAAAATCCAAGAGGCATCCTAGATTCCTCCCACACTTCCCCCCAAAGCAAAACATCAGCAAACCCTATTGTTTCTACTTGCTAAATATTTCTGTCACTTACCCCACTTTCTCCATCCCCAATGTCAGCTCCTCATCCTTTTTCCTAAAGTACTGCCTCAGTCATATTTATAAAGGGCAAACCAGATCATTTCCCTCCCTTCACAAAATTCTTCAATGACTCCCCATCATCCAGCCCTACAGAAGAAAAATATGACTTTGAACAATATAAAAGGGCTTCATGGTCTTGTCCCTAGCTGCCTATGTCTTGTCTCCTGGAAGGCCCATTTTGTGATTTTGGTTCCTGAGATGGTGAGCTGACAGCTGTTCTGCAGACACCCCACAATCCCTCCAGCTACCACATCTTTACCCCTGCTGACCCCTCTACCTAGAAGGTCTGCTCTGACTTCTCCTCCTGACAGATACTCACACATCTTTCACATCTTAATTTAAGGCTTAAACTAAGCAGATTATTGTCTAAATCTTAGATCTTGGCTCTGACACTTATCAGCCTAGTAACCTTGCACATGGCTTGGAGACCTTGGTTTTCTCATCGGTAAAATGTTAAGAATCCCTAAAGTGGACACGAGACTTCAGTGAGATCACTTATGTAAAAAATATATGCTAATTACATAGCACAGTATTGGATACACAACAAGTGCTCAATGAACATTAACAACTGTGGTGAACTTTTTGTTTATCATTTCTGCTTTCTTTAAGGGAGTTTCTCCTCCACTACATCCATGTGATTTTGGTGAATTAACAAATACCTCCCCCACACCCAGTGAGAAGTGTGGACACATGATGCCCTCCTCCCCTGCCCCTGGCTTATTCTAGAAAGTCCAATTCCCCTGTTCACAGCAGGTGGTCTACAAGTGGGTATGTAATAAGGTGAGGCAAATGCACCAGTAATTTTCTTTTAAAAGTTGGAGGGTTTGAGACTGTGCCTTTAAGGTCATGGAGTTGGAAGGATCTAATATGGAAACTGCTGGTGGTTTCCTTCTGGTCAAGTGAAGGACTGTCTGAGAAAATGAGGCTGGCAAATAGAGAAAACAACAGAGCTAAGAGGTGGAGTGCATGTGTGAGGGTTGAAAGGGGGAGAAAAGGATCAGGAATTCAGGGTAGAAGTACAGAAGAAAAGTAGAGAGAGAATCTAGATGACGTCCACAATGTACTGAGTCTCTAAATCTAACCATACCTAAAGCAAAGTCTCTGACATCCTTGCTCAATAAGACCATAAATTCCCCCTTTCCATTGAAGTTTGAGTTCGCTCACTTGCAATCAAGAGTCCTATGACTACCAATATTTGTCAGAGTTATTGCTTATATCTTCATGCCCTCCAAGAAACCCTCACTGATTCCCTTAGGTAAACTTAGGTGCCCACTTTTCTGCATTCTTACTGTAGCTGTACGCAACACCCCAACTAAACTATAAAGTCTTGGAGGATTGGTACTAGAAGTAAATATGTGAATAAATAAAATGATCTGCCTGTGAATAAATGCTAGTATTACAAAGAATAAAAACATTTACATAGTGCTTAAGACTGTTCTGGGCACTTTAAATATATGAACTTATTTAATTGCCTAAAACCCCTAGGAGCGGTTCAACTATTACCCATTTTACAGATGACTAAAATGGGGAACACAGAGATCTTGTGCCCAAAGTCACGTACTTTATCTAGTAAGGGGCAGATCTATGAATAAAGCAGTTGCACCCTAATTCCAAAGCCCATGCCTCTTATCATTTAATATTAAAATAAAATCAACATTCCCTGTAAAAAATATGCTTTCTACAATCAGTACCCTTGTAACAGTTGCTCTATAAAGTGACAGCCTGGTTATTGCACTTTTTCCAAAAGACAAGCACAAAAAAAGAAAACCTTCAAGTTTTATCATCTTATCAAGAAAAAATTGCTACTCATCAATATCTCAGCACATTAGAAATATTAAGTTCCAAACACTGTAAGAAAAATGTAAAAGCCTAACAATTTCGAGAAGGATAGCACTCAGCTTATTAATCATATTCCTTCTTTCATGAATGAATTTTCACATATTAATTTATTCATTCAAATATTTAATGAATCCTAGATGCCAGGTACTATCTTAGGCCACTAGCCTCATTTTTATTCTCCACTCTTCAGAACCTGGGAATATGATTTTTAATGTATTTTATACCAAAATTCTACTTCCAAAATGCTAAGTTCTCAGAAAGTAAAAAAGCCTATACACTTTTTATGTTTTGTATTACAATCAAATGTCTAAAATTACCTGTTTTGGTATGCTAGATAGCAAACAGAAAACAGCTAATGATTGTTAAAAAATATATAGCAGTGCAGATTTGTGTGATATTTAGAATCCTGGTGCCACCATGTGGTTAAAAGATGTAACTACTTATTCATTTTAACTCAGAACAGGGTTTTTTAAAAAAGGGTATTAAATAGGTAGATTGTTGCTTTGCTGATTTTCTACCGTGAATTTAAATTATTTTTAGCTGCTACATGCTCACATTTTCTTATTAATCTAATGAAGACTTTTTAAGAATCAAGTCCAATAACATAAAAACAATCCACAAAAACATGTATTATCTAAGTTTATTTGGGCAACAAACGATATCCAAATGGGTAGCACCCCAACAGAAAGTGGCAAAGAACTTGGAGGGAGTAGGAAGGGGAAGCTTATATAGAGCAAACCCAGAAGCAAGCAAGGAAATATTCTGATTGGTTATCTAAGCTGTGTTGCCTTTTTTGGGCTGTTTCTGATGGAAAGCCTCATCTTAAGGGGTCTATTTCTGAATGGTTGGAATTAAGTGTCCATTTCTTAATACAGTGGGCCTTAATGGAAAGGCATCCTCTCTCAACTTTCCATCTGCTACTTTGATTTGTCAATCAGGGACTGGCCAAGGCCAGTCACCCCAGTCTAATAACCTGCAATTAACACTATCCCGTATGATCTAGTATGCAAAGTATGAAATATTTGTAAGCACTATATTCATTGATACTAAAGCAGGAAGATTTTCCTAAAGGTTAGCATCAACTAATATCTCTTTTATAAAGAGAAAGACCAGAAAACCCTGAACCCTTAACCTTGCATGTGCATGTCTTTGTGTAGCAGACTGAGGGTCCTCAGAGATGTTGGGCTGCCCCACTCCAATTTTGCTCCACTGTGTTGGAGCTGGGTAGAATTGTGAGGAGAACCACTGTAATCATAGATCACACCAGGTACCTCCTCTTAGAAAATTGAGTGTTAGTGGATTATCCTAGGAAACAAGACCAAATGGAGATTAAGGAGAGTTTGGAGGCTTAAATAACAGCAGAAACAACAACAAATTCTGGCAAAAGGGTAGGATGATTATTTTAAGGACAAGTTCAATGCTGCTGTAACTCTAATCTTGGCGTATAAGATGGATTAGAAAGTATTCCACTGAAGTTTCATGGAAGCTTATTGGGCGTAGGCAAGCCTATACCTAGATATTAATGGAACTGCAATTATGGATGACTGAAAGATGCTTTAGCCTTTTGCCAATGTGGCAGTTTGAGATTGTTTATGAATTCCAAAAATAGATATTGGATTATGTTTGCAAACTGGTCTGTTCCTCTTGGCATATTAGATTATATTAGATTCAGAGGTTTCATTTTTACTTGATTAAATAAAGATTAAGGCTTTGACTGGGCCACGTCAGTAGCACGTAGCATCCCCGCCCCCTTGGTGGGCAGGGACTCACAGAGAAAACTATACAGCAGAGAAGAGAGTTGGAGTTTAGAACTGGAGCCTGGGAAGTAAACACACAGGAGAAGAATACAGAGGAATTGAGACAGCTCCACAGACACTGCAGAGGCCCTAGGGAGAGAGAGAAGCAAGCCTGAGTCCAAAAGGAATTGAGCCCCAGGGAGAGAGACAAAGCCTAGAGAGCCTGATAGCCTGCAGCAGATATTGGAAGAAGCTGCGACCACAGAGCCTTAAGAGGAAGAGGAAGCCTGAACGTTGCAGGCCATCTTGCTCTAACGCATGGCAATAGACTTTGGTGAGGGAAGTAACTTATGATTTATGGCCTGGTAACTGTAAGAATCTACCCCAAATAGATACCCTTTATAAAAACCAACAGATTTCTGGTATTTTGCATCAGCACAAGCATGAATGCAAGACTGATTGTACAACTGGAGATCACAATTATGGATTTTCTCTAAGTTTCTATTTTGATTTATGTCTACAAAATTGAAAAGCCAAGTCTGACTTTTTTTCTTAAATATTGACTATGTACCATATAAAGATATTTTGTGACCTATTATCTTAAAATAAATTTTCAACAAATACAACTATAGTAATAGTAACCAAATTACCTGAAGGTGTGCTTTTGATTGGAAGAATTCTAAGTTTAGGTTTTTCTTTTATTTTCTCTTCTTCAATTTCCAGATCCTTATTTTGAGGCTCAGATGAGGAATTTGCAAGAATATCTTCACAATCATCAGGTGCTCTTTCCTCATCATTTTTGATGGAGAATTCTGGTTCATCTTTAGTAACCTCACTGTTTGATTTCTTGGTTTTTAAAAAAGACAGCCTTGGAGAATTCTTTTCCTCATCATCTGATATATGAAAATCATTCATTTTTTTCTTAACTGAATTTTCATCTATTGAAGTGTCAGAAAACTCACCTAAAGAAACTGAAAAACAAGAAAAAAGTGTTTTCAATGGTGTATTTTAAAGATTCAGGTTATATTAATTAAAAAAAGGCAAGATGCCCTTAAAGGACAGAAATGAATTTACAAACATGAATAGACACAAATTTATTTCTAAAATAGATGTACCTCTAGAAAACAGCTAATAACTTAGTTTTTTAACTAAAAAATTGTTTTTAATATCAATGTTACAAGATACTCAGTTAACACAAGTTATTAACTCCAATAACAATAAATCTGCTTTGATCAGAGGTTACACTCCACCACCACTCCCCATTTTTGTTCATTCCTGAATCTTGAGGGATTTTGGATGATGTCCACTCTGACTGCTTCAGGCTGAGAAGGGACATAGATATTATGGGGCAGTGGAATGGAATTTTGTGCTTGTAACTGAAGATACTTCTTGCTTTTGGGGTGGGGCTGGTCCATGATCATCATTTTGTTAGTTGCCCAGGGCAGCCTGAATAACAGAGTAGGAGTTGGCTGCATATCTGCTGGGTTTTAGGACTCAACTGGCATATGAACAATCTGAAGACTTTAAGCCTCTGAGATATATACTTAACAGGTAAATTGAAAATTACAGGTTCAGATAAAAGGAGTAGAAGAATCAGGATTAGGGTATTTATAAATGAGTATAACTATGTTATATTGGGGAAAAAGATTTTCATATATTCCCAGATAAGGCCCACTGAGGGACTGTTGAATTCACGAGGCTGTGTGGCTTGCCTATGGTGTTTGGATGTCTCTAGGGTCCTGAGGGGCACTTTTTTTGATGCTTTGTTAACTGTGGCAGTTTGTGAAGTCTGACTGAAACCTGCATAAGCATAACCTCCGGAATGACCTCCCTACTCACTTTGAAATTTTTTAGCCATAAAAACACTATTTTACTTAGTGTTTCCTCTGTTTGGAAAAGGTCTTTCTCCAAATCCATGGCTGATTAACACTTGGTAATAATCCCTTTGTGCCAAGGAGGCTCATTCTCAGGAGTCATGTACCACGTCTGAGGGGAAGGTAGTGAGTTTATTTGAAGTTTGGCTTAGAGCAGGGCCTCTTAAAATTTTTTATTCCACAAACCCCTTTGCCAGTCAGGTGAAAACCACGGACCCCTTATAAGCCCATCCTATACTGTGAATTATTTAATAAATATATCACACCCGCACCACACGTCCCCATAAGAATAATGTTTTTTTGAATTTCAGTTCAAGCTCATGGACCTCTTGTTAAGAACCAATGGCTTAGAGAGAGGCCACATTTGAGTAACAAGGAGGTTTTCAGGAGGCAACTCTTAGGCTCTAATTATATTTAGCCTTAGTTTCATTATTACAGGAATAAGGTTCATAAGTGCAAGCCTTAAGATCCAGGGCTTGACTTATTGGCCTGTTTTCTCCTCCTAGGCAAGGCTTATATATGCCAGAGCTTTTTGTCACCTTATTTGAGAAAGCAACTGGACTTTCCCAGGAGGAAAGTTTAATATTTGTTAGCTATGGTGTAGGCCTTTTTCTACCTAGAAAACATACCTATGTCAACAAAGATACATTTATATTCCATAGAAGTATCTAGCTAGAAAACTTTCAAAATGTTCAAAAGGCCTTGTCTGTTGGGACACCTGACCATATCCCATCTTTACCTTCTTACTAGGTTTATGTTAAATTGGGGGGGGGGGTATGGGAAAGTTGCATATTTTATTAGAAAAATGTTATATGCCACAGAAACAAGAAAATTTCCTTGTCAGCTATATTGTTTTATTCTGAGGCTTCTCTGGAAGTATATGCAGGTCTAAACCTCATCTTCAGGAAAAAGAAAAAAGGGAGAGAGAACTTTACATAAGAAGCAAGGCAAGTATATAATTTATGCTCTGTCAATTAGCTAACTTAGTTTCTATTATCATTTATGAAATAAATATTTCAATTACATTAATTTATTCAAAACATTTAATGAGTGCCTACAATGTGCTAATAGCTGTACTTGCTCCAGAAAATGTCATCTAAGGGTTGATAAAAAAAAAAAAAATTGTCCCTGGGGCATTTATATTAGACTCTGATTGTAAAACTGTCATTTGCACAACACTTTATTATTAAAAAATTAAGATTGTTTGTAAATGGAAGAAGTAGTAATTTTCTAATTAGTCTTTTCCATAAAAATGGTCTAACTAAATTCTGCTCACAACAGAGTATTAGATTTTACTAATAGAAAAATAATAAAGAATGCTAATTTATCCATATGGCAAGCATTTAACTGATATTCTGATTTCTTTTACAAATAACAGTAAGTGATTAAGAATTATTCATTGAATATTCAAAGAATACTGAGCTTTAAATTTAGAATACTGTATGCTTACACATGAAAACTACAATTTTAATATTCTTACATAGTCAAAAGAAATCAGAATGAATCAATTAAATCATAAATGTACTGACATAGGCAACTTGAAGGGTCATTGTTTTTTGAACTGGCCCCTATCTCAGAATCACTTGGGTTACAACCAAATAATTCTGATTTAAAACAATCATCCCAAGTGATTTTGATATGTAACCAACTTTAGTTCTGTGTCCCTAGCTGCTAATTATTTGTAGGATACCCCAGGGGGTTGATTTCAAAGGTGGATCAGCTGCTCCCTGTTCTCCTGCTCCTGCTCCCAGCTTCTGCTGCTCTCAGTCCTGGTGGTTTCTGTGCCCTGCTCTTGCTGTGTCCCCCCTGCGTGAATCAACATGCAAGTAAAACCTGGGCATTTATAATCTATAATGGGAAATTGTAGCCTATAAATCAGCCCTCTTTATCACTCTTCAGCCCCTTACCCTATACTGGGGACCTGTGATCTGTTATTTTCTTCCATTTCTCTCCCCTCCCTACCTTAATAAATTACTGGCCTCACTGAAAAAAAAAAAAAAGGTGGATCAGTCTTCAATGAGGTTTACCTTTCACTGTACATTTCCTGTCAGTTGATTCATATTTTCAAATACACATTCAGGAACAACTGAGGGCAACCATATAACTTCTTAACAAAAGTGGCTTTCTACTCATAAAAAAGTCGGAAATCTAAAACCAGTGGCTTAATCAATATTATTTTAACATAAGTGATTATTTTTGTGGACAGGTGAAATGTAATTACGGAATTGAAAGGAAGAAAAGTGGTTTACTTTTCCATATTCTCACATACCAATGTCATCACTGTCAAAGTCATCAGAGTATTCATAACTTGTCTGTCTAGCTGATCGAGCTGTAATTGCTTTTATTAGTTCATCCTGAAATGAGATAAGTTAAAATCAATCCTATCCAAACACAGAGGCCTCATATTTATAATTAATTCTTTAAACAAATGATGCTTCATTAACCACTGCCTCTAAACTTTATGTTTCATTCATCTAACAAACATTCGGTGAAAGCCTACTTTATGCCAGAACATGGCAGATTAACATACCATCCTCATGGAGCTTGCAGTTAAGTGGGAGGAGACAGAAGCTATCAAATACATCAACTACAGATTATAATTAGAACTACAGAGTAATAAGGAGGGTTCAGTTTAGACAGGATTTGCTAGACACTGACATTTTGGAAGAAACTAGAGCTTTTGTTTCAGCATATTGCAAAAATGAATGCAATCAATATTGCAAAGTTAGTTAAAAATTGCAGTGAACCATCAGAGGAGACTCAGACGTTATTTTACAGAGAAAAGCCTATTTTTATATGAAAATAGCAATTTAAACATTGATTTAACATTTGAGTTAGTAATAACATAGTACTGAGACTGATTTGTTAGTCTCAAAGCCACACAAGAGGGTTAATGCAGAAGCCAAAACATTTGCAAAACCTCAAAACAAACGTAAGATTTACTCTTGCATTCTGTAGAACACTGTTTCCAGAACCATTCCATGTCCATCATTCCTAACACAGTATAATTTAAATACTGTGTTAGCAATTTAGCAAAATCATTAAAAACAAAATTGCTTTGAAATACTTTACCTGGAAAGAAGTTCTTTTGGTGGCTTTTGGACTCTTTGTATAAGCCAAAGTTGTGCTAAAAACTTCATCAGACATAGTGTAATTTTATTTTTCACTCTTTATAAAATGGAAAATAAATGATTCCAATAATTCAACTCTGAAGATAGCTGAAATAGTAAAATGAAAAACAGATTCTTCTGCATGCTTCAGTATTTCTAATACCATAATTAGTTGTCAGGGAAAAAAAAACAAAAAATCCAGCCAACAAAAACAAAGAAAAACATCTTTTTTGAACACAGAGACATCTTCATTTAAAAATATAAACCTACATCTTGTAAAGAAATATCGAATTGTTTTCACAAGATTGTTTTCAAAAGAGAAAATCCAAATGGAACTTATTCTAAAATACTTTTGCAACTCTTTTCAGCATGAGCAAATCAATGATTGCAACAGGTTAATACAACAAAATGTTGCCAACTGAAATAAGGCGCCTTATTTTTAACCTTGCTTCCATTTAAAAAGTTTAACCTATGCCTACAAAACAGTCATGCCTTATTTAAAAGGCTCCCCAAAGAACTGTCAGTGTAAAACACATAACTCAGGGCAACACACACACACAACACTGCTTGCACGTTGAGCTATTCTCAGAAAAACAAAGATGATAATGCCAAACCACAAATAGTTATATTATTTATTTCAAGCTATTCTTCCCTCTCGCAAAAGTGTTAATGCAAACGTAGCTTCTGGGCTGGGCTGCATTTAAATCACTGTGGTGCAACTGGGCCCAGGATCCTTTCTCTGGCTCTCAGAAGAGAGGAGAATCCCCGGCCTCCGCTACCCGCCGCAGGCAGCAGCGCGCGCCCAGCGGTGCACTCTGGATACTCATTCCGCGCCGTGCCACTCCCCTGAGCTCAGGCACACACGCCAGAACCAGGCACACCTGTGCGCGGCTTCCGCTCCTTTCCTCCGCCAGCTCCCTCGTACCCAATCTGGCCTCTCCAACGGCGGGCTTCGAGGGCCTGAGGACCCAGCTGCTGGCCTCGAGGGTTTCGGCGCTGCTAGCCTAGGCCTTGGCCGGGTAGCGCTCCGAGATTAGGCACTGCATTGAGCAGGAGGGCGGGACTAAAAACGGAGGTGGGAGGTGGTTGCTAAGGAAACAGCGTCTAGGGGAGGAAGTGACTTTTCCAACCCCGGGGGCTCTTGGGTACCCAACACTATCGTGACGCGTCGCTAGGGCAACCATCCTGAAAAAGGAAGTGACATCACCTACGTGGGTCTGGGGAGAGAGGAGGAATAGATGTCACCAGTGCTTTTGCTGTTGCTTAGTAGACAGGACTCAGTTCCCACCCGTTCCCCAAGAACCTTGCCATCTGCCAGTGAAATGAGGGTTTTTACCAGCAGAACTGAGTGAATCAAAGTGTATTCATGTTTTAACCACAGTCAGGATATAAAGTTTTGTGAATCGGAGTAGGCTGTCAGTAGACGTTTAGAATAGAATAGCATAATAGTGACGTTTGCAGACTCGGGGGTCAAACTGCAGCTTTGAATCCTGACGTCCCTATCTTATACCCGTGTGGTATCGTGCAAGTTAAGGTCTCTATGCCTCAGTGTCCTCTTTTGAAAAAGGGAAACAATAATAACCACCTTAAAAGATTACTGTGAAGATTGAATGAAATAACTCAGGTGGAATGTTTGGAAGAGTGCCTGGGATTACACTAAGTATTAGATATGCTTTTTTTTTTTTTTTTTTTTTTAATTTATTTTTATTGTGGGTAAAAATAAAAATTCTCACAATACATACAAACATTTGCAAAATGATATATAAATATATATGCATATATGTGTATGCTTTTTAGGCAACTCAGCCACACAGAGCCAAGGCTGGAAGTCGCCCCTTATCAATACACTTGAAAACCCACTTGAAGTCCTTATTACTGTAGTTTTCCCCTTTGTATACCTAAGGGATAATCTGGTTAAAATCAAACCCGTAAACAAACAAAATGATTAATAGGCATCGGTACCACGTACTTCTAAAGTAATATTTTATTTTTAATATAAAAGATGCATAATCCTAGTTTAATGTACTGAATGATTTCAATTGCTTAGTAATTAAACTTCTTGCTGGTATTTTTTTCCATATTCTCTGAAACATTAATTTTGTATACATTCAACAAGTATTTATGAAGAAATCACATTGAGATATTTAATAAATCAATTTCTTGAAAAACCAAATATATGTGACAATAAATATGAAATTTAGTTAAAAAATGCTTTTATGATGTTTGCAAAGCATTTTTTTTTAAAAAATGTGGTCGTTTATGTTCAACTTGCTTTTGTTTGAAAAACTCACTTTGATATTTGCTTACTTTTGATTTTTCAAACATTTTTTAGCAAGTCTTTGCATCGGAGAAAGATTTTTCCACTTTCACCAGTTACTGTTAAGTTTTTCTGACCCTTATAAGTTATTAAACAAATATGATTCTATGATAGCAATTGTGCCTGTGATGAGAGGACAGCTTCATACATTTTCCTTATATGTGAAAACTAATTTGCTCATGTTCAAACTTTCATATTCAATTCAAAAGTCTAAATTTTTTCTTAACCATTTGATTAATATAGTTTTCATTTAGATATGATTCAAGGTAATAAAACTCACAAAAGATATCAATTAAAAGAACCCTTAGGAAAAAAGATTCCATCTTTCTTCAGAACCCACTAGATTTTTGTTTTGTTCTTAATAAAAAACATTTAATAGATGTTATCAAGGAAGATGTGCTATGTAAAGCTCCAATAAACAAAGACAATTAACCTAAACTGGTTAATTTCCCCACAAGACCAAAGGACAGTATCTTTCCACAGTATCTCTCATCTTATGCAGAAGAATCTTATATGAAATATATTTTTGCATAGCTTCAGTACATTATGCTGGTAGTAACATTATGTAAGACCCAAATTAATAGTATGATTTTATCTAACATGTAGTTGAAATTAAATATATAATTATTGAATGACTAAACTCATGAATAAATAAAGAGCATTTTAACTGAAAAAAAAATTGAAAAATTCCAAATGAAGCTCACGAATTTTCACTTAGATAAAACATTTTAAGACACATAATTTCAGTAGCTTATACAACATTTTCTTCCTACTTTCTCTTTATATTTTCAAATACACACTCGATCTCAGAACAATTTTCCTGGCAGAATATATCCTTTGAGTTTAATATCCTTTTCATTACTGAACTTTGCCTTTATTCATTCATTCTATTTGCCCGTATCTATTACATGCTTTAGGACAGACTTGGTTCCTGCCTGAGTAAACATAATGGTGATTGTGATGATTGCTCAGTAGAAATACAAAGTAAAAAATTCTCCAGAGAAGGAAGACTCCTTCCTGGAGGCTCTGTATAGTCTGACAGAGGAAGTGATTTTGAGTTGATTAATGAGTTTAGGAGATATAGAAGACTCAGAAATATATTTTAGGTAGAGGAAGTATCCTATGAATATCCTACAGTGGGTTTATCAAGAAACTACTGAGAAGCGACTCTTCAAAATTTCCAGTCAAATTGTTTGTTTTGCTGTAGCTGGCAGCTCACATTAGAGTTAAGATATGGATTAGAAAGAGACAAAAGATCTTGCACTCACAGCCAACTCTAGTGGAATAAATAAAGTGCCTGCATAGCATTTTGAGAAATGTACTGCAAAAAGTCAAACCTTTTGGGGTCAATGGATAAAACACTATACTTACATTGAGTATTGAATGTCTATGTCAGAAGGAAATGAGATCAGGGGCCCAGAACAAGCACAGTTATCAACCCCAGTGCCTATTTATGGGATGAGAACAGTATATGACACATAGAAGGGAAGCATCAGAATCTTGCAGGAAGTCAACCATGACCAACCACCCTGGTTACAAGGGCTCATCAGCTTCTTCTGAATGAGAGAATCTGTGCATTACTACTTAAATTTACCATTATGTATTATTTTTTGATTGTTATATAGAGATAGATGAATGATGGTATAGTAGCAAGAGAGATATGATTCCTCATTCTAAAACAAATCTTTCCATTCTGAATACATCATTTTTACCATTGCAAGGTCATCAGTTAAATGTACCCTGCACATATTCTATGATCTGTGTGGATAGATACTCCTACTATCTGTATATTGCACACTCTACTGTTTCTGATACAATTCTTTGTACTTTACTCATATTATTTCATTTAGTCCTTACAACAACTCTGTGAATTGAGTAGTTTTTATAGCCACATTTCACAGGTAAGGAAAAGGAGGTACAGAGAAATTAATTTTTTTGTCCAAGGATAATAAGCCGTGCAGCGATAGAACCAGGATTTGGAAAAGCAGGCTCAGCCCAGAGCCACTCCTCAGACAGTGTGGTGGGCAGAATAATGGTGCCCAAAGATGTCCACGTTCTAGTTCCTGGAAACTGTGAATATGTTATCTTATATGTCAAAAGGGACTTTGCAGATGTGATTAATTGAGGGATCTTGTGATGGTGAGATTATCCTAGATTATCCAAGTAGGCCCAATATAAGAACAAAGGTCCTTCCAAAAGAGAGGCAGGGGGTCAGAGTCAGAAAGGAGCTGTGAAACAGAAGCAGAGATGGGGGTGATGCAGGAAATGAGGCAAGAAATTGGGCAGCCTCTAGAAGCTGAAACAGACAAGGAAATGGATTCTCCCTAGAGCCTCCAGATCTCAGGCCTAGGGATCTTATAGACTAGTGGCGGCTGGAGTGCTGGGTAGATTCAACATGACAATATATTGTGATCATTGCTCTGGAGAATTAGACAGTGAAAATCTCTCAAGAAAGAACACAGAATTCTTCCTGGAGGCTATAGAAAGTTTCCACAGTGGAAAACTGTCAACCTGTTTTAAACTCTGATCTTCAGAAATGTAAGAAATAAAAGAGCATTGTTGTAGGCCTCTAAATCTGTGATAAATTGTTATGGCAGCAATAGGAAATCATCCCAACTCCTATGCTATATTTTCTTTTTATATGCCTGACTTTTTCTCTTAAGTTTCTGGAACTCATGTTGGGAAAAAATTAGGCAGTACTTACCTATTTTTATCTTAGTGTCTTTTTTTGTTCTGTCTGCTACACATTGCAGGGAAGCAGGGACAATTTGGCCTATTCAGGGGTTAAACATTAATGTTCGGGCTGCATGACTTCCTAGGAAATGGACTGGTTAAGTAGTGGATTGCCCTGAACTAATTGCAGTGGAATTAATATTTCAGCCTATAGGAAAATGGAAAAAACTAGGAACTGTCATGATTAAACTATGGCAAGTAAAGGTAATCTTTACAATTAGTTGAAGGGTGAATTGGAGGCCAAAGAACCTAGAAGGTTAGAATAAAGATATCCCCTAGGAAGCTATTCTTGCATTTGTCCATATACCGCATGTGATATGGATACCAATTAAAGCAATGCCAGAGAAAAAGGAAAATAAAAGATGAAATTGTAAATGATGTAATTGATAAATTGGTGACTGAGAGGTGTATGTGCTAGAGGAAGTAAGAAAGATGGTTGGTTTCAGACTTGCTGAGTCTGAGGTATGTGGGAATGCAGGTGAGGCAGAGCTATTGACAAGTGATTACCGAAGGGAGGAGAATAGAACCCTGGGAAGCATCAACAAGGGTTTGCAGAGGTTGTAGGTAACATAGGAAGAGAAGCAATTGTCAGAAATAGGGAGACAACCAAAATCGGATGGCTCATGAATAAAGTGAGGGGCGGGTAATGCCAAGTAATCAAGTAGATGAAGATGAAAGCTAAGAGCTTGCCTTTATCAGTTAGGAGGGATCAGAAATGGGCATAGGTAAGAGCAGTATTGGTAAGGCGCCCAATAGTGGTGTGCTGGAGCCACCTGACATCTGCTCAAGGGTGCACATTGCACATAGCTCATCTCAGTTCTCAATTCTCAATTGTGACATCAAGTGAGCCGAGTGCATTGTTAAATATTTACCACTCAACTGGTAACTGCATTTAAGTCCATCAATGGAGGGGTCATAAAGTGGGACAGAGAGAGACCAATATTCTTTGGGAAAATTTAGTGGTGAAGAAAAAGAGAGAGGTAGAGCAACATCTTGAGACGAGGATAGGTTTGAAAAACATTATTTTTGTTTTGTTCTTGTGAAATGTCTGATTTCATAGACAAGACTGATTATATAGCCCTTATTATGTTATTGAAGTTTTAAGAAACCTTTACTTTTAGTATCCTCACACACATCAAACCACATTATTCTTGCACAAGAAGTTGATCCAGTATTTAATTTCTTTCCCAGTATTTGCACACACTGCATAAGGTTTCTTTATACATTCTTTCTTCCATGTGGAATTCCCCCTTCCACCTACCTTTTTGGTATTGCTGGATGCCTTTATGCTTGCATTTTCCTTTAAGATAAATCTGAATTCAGGATAGAAAAGAAAAATCATTTATTTACATTTTATTGTTTATTCACATTGTTATATTTTATCTCTTAATCGTTCATGTTTATAACTTTATGAGTTATTATGTAATAAAAATCTTGTGTTCAAGAAAGGCAAGGCATCAGTTAGTGGGAATATCCTTCCAGGAAGCTTTTCAAGATTCTCAAGAAAAGGAAGTCCAGACACCAAATGTAAGGTTGATTATAATAAAACAAATTATTCAAAACTATAGATAAAAGCTGATTTTGATGTGTCTTACAGAAAGGGAATGAAATTCCAGAGCATGCATTAGTATCCAAGTTCCAGGAGATGGCAGCAAAGGATTTACAACCAAGAGATATAACCATGATTATAAACAATATTCTTGGGATACTTCATTTTACTTAGAGTAATCAAAAGTTAAATTGAAAAATAAACTACATATTAAAGCATTTAATAAATATTTTTGAATGATCCATTTTTTCTCATGTTAGAAAGTTATAAACAATTTAATGTGACAAGAAAATAATTTTGAAATGAATATTTTTAGAAGCTTTCATGTAACTGCTAAGCTACATAAAAATACCTGTTTGAATACTTCCGGTAGAACAGACTGAATATATCAGTACATGATGCATGCTTTGCATTGTTGGACAACTCTATTACAAATTTATACCTTGTATTTATTCAAAATATGCTTCTCCAATTTTTTCCATTAGCCTTCTATTCTTCAGGGTCACGGAGGCTAAATCTAATTCTCCTCTCATGTGACAAAGCTGCCATATTGGAAAAGATTTAGCATCCCCATCCAAACGTACCATTTTCCTTTACTGGTATTTCTCATATAAGAGTTTCAAAAACTCATCTCTATCCTGGTTGGTTATGCTTTTCTGGACAGTCCAATTAGATTTTGTCCTCCAAGAGTACTATCTAAAGGTGAACAGAGTAACCTACATGTGGTTTGAGTTGTGTAAAGATATACTCACTTTCTATCATCTGAACACTGCTAAAACAGCCTGAGATTAACATTTTTCTAGCAGACGGATTCCACTGTTGGCTCACATTAAACTTGTAATCAACCAACATGCAGTTTTTTTCCAAGTTATGCAATTCAATAGACTCTTTGAACCTAAATATAAGATTTTATATTTTAATGTGTTAAATACCATTTTCTGGTTTAGGGTATCTCTTTACAGTCTTTCAGTCTGTAGAAAATTTCTTGAGTTCTATTTTTGTCATCTAGCCTACTATTTTTCAATTTTGTACCATCCTTAAATTTAACAAGTGTACTTGTATGTGATGATTGAAGTCATTGCTAAAAAAATAGCAATTATCAAAGCTATCGAATTTTTTGATCATGACCAGCTTGTCATTTTCTTTTTGTATGCACTCTAAGAATATTCATAAATAGCCAGCCTATCCCATAAGCCCTGAAGACCTCATTTTCACCATAAAACCGTAACACATAGCATTTAACCATAACAGTAAGCAGCCGCTTGAATTCTCCAATGCCTCCAATGGGACACTTTATAACAGGCAACTACAACTTGCAGTGGATGTCTATAATGCAATTTTTCCACTGTTTATTATCAGTTAATTGTTTCCTTTAAAGCTAAATTAGGCAAATAAGCAATTCAAGATTTTTGTATTTGAAGGGTCCCATATTATTTCTGGTACCAAATAGTGAATTAGTCAGAGTTCAGTCAGAAAAACTGAAACCCATGGAAGTATTTCAAGCAAGGGGGTATTTAATGCAAAGTATTAGAGGATAACAAAGTACTGGAATTTTTGGTGCAAGGATCATCAGGAAATACAGCCAATGATCGATGATTGCTGCTGCCTGCAGCACTGAGTTGGTTGGTTCATGGGAGGCTCCCAGAAGCAGGTCGTGAAACTGTTTTTTTCTAGATACTGTCTTCAAATAATATGCTTCAAAGGAATTGATTCAGCCACAAAATGTTTGTTTGACTCCCTTTAATGGGATAATCAAGACTATTGTATGCCTCCAGTAACAAGCACATAATTTATTTTGATTGAATATTATTTTGTGTGTGTTGGCTTTGTTTTGGGGGAGGGTTTGGATTGCAGAAGGATTGCAACTATGGCAGGGGAGGATCACTTCATAGTTTTGAAACCAGAAGTCCAAACTGAGGTGTCAACAAGGCAATGTTTTCTCCCCCAAGACTGTAGTGTTCTGCTACTGGCCGCTGGCCTTGGTCCTGGGCTTTTCTGTCACATGGCAATGCACATGGTGGTGACTTCTTTCTTTTCCGAGTTCCATTGACTTCCAGCTTCTACATGTGGCTTTCATCCAGAAAGCACTTGGTAATAAGATAAAGCCCATCCTGAGTCAGTTGGCCACACTTTACCTAAAAACATCTTCAAAAGGTCCTATTTTCAATGGGTTCACATCCACAGGAATGGATTAAGAATAAGAACATGTCTTTTTCTGGGGGAAATAATTGTACCTACCACTGTCCTACACCCCCATCCCTGACTCCAAAAGCAGACCACTGATCTGCTTTCTGTCACTGTAGACTAGATTTTCCTTTTTAGAATGCAATCATACTTTATCTGGTTCTTTAACAGCATAGTATCTTTGAGATTCATCCATGTTGTTCCATATATCAGTAGTTTGTTCCTTTTAATTTCCAAGTGGTATTCCATCGTTTGGATGCAATTTTTTTTTTCAATCTATTCACCTGTTAATGTTTATTTGGGTTGTTTTCTATTTGGGATTATTTTGAATAAAGCTGCTATGAAAATTTGCATACAAGTCTTTGTCTTATCTTTTCTCTTGTGTAAATACCTAGGACTAGAAATAGAGTCATATGATAAGTTTATGTTTATCTTTATGAGACTGTCAAATTCCTTTCCAAAGTAGTTTTTTCTTATACGTTCCCACCATCAGTGTATGAGAGTACTATTTGTTCCAACTTCTCTCCAAAACTTTTAACACTGCTAAAAGTTTAGATTTCTTTAAAAGAAAATTCTAAAAAGAAATGATTATTGATTCTATTGTGTTTATAGCATATTAACCCCAATCATGAGAAATTTTGTTTCCATGACATGGTGTCTAGATGTATTATTAATGTGCATTATGGACAGGCAGCTGATAGAGAAATTTCTATTTGAAGTGAAATTCTTTAAATAGATGTAGAGGATTTGGTTTGCCATAACTCTATAGAAATGTAGAAAATAGATGCTCAGCCAAGGATAAAGATTTATGAAGGTCAAATTTCAGGCTATTGATCCAGTCTACTGATAAAAATTAACCTTTTTATTTTTTCCCTTGTATTCTACTAAATCTTTAAGACCACTAAGTCTTTAAGGAATTTCTTAAATATTGGTTGACTACACTAATTTAAAATACACTAAAATAAAATGACTAGAGCAGCTAAAAATTTTTTACACAGCTTTCTTTGGATATTGATAGGTTTAAATAATTAAAGAAACTTTAAAATATTTTTGGTCAAGATTTTAGAAGTGATAGCCACAGGATAAGTCATTTTAATCTCATGTATTTAAAATTCTTAGTCTTTGTCAAGAAGTGGCTATTAAAATCTTAAGGTAGGAGAAGGGAATTAAGAGAGCATGTAGCCTGACCTATTCTTGTATAAATGAGAAAGATATGAGTTGGAGATGTGACTTGCATTAGGATTCAAAATTAATAAAATTGATAAAAATAGGCACCTACTCTCCTAATAGCTAGTCCAGTAATAACTCTCATTAATACTTATAAGAAGAAAAATCTACTTCCATTTGTTTTCTACTTTTGAGTTAAACACTTTAATATATAGTTTTTTGGGGATCTTTAGAGAATTATAAAGATATTTAAATTATAATTAAGGTACAGATGCTTAAGGTATTCCCTAAAGTAATCAAAACACTATGTATATATCTAGCCATTGAGAAACCACATTTATTCAGAATTCTGCTGATTTTCAAAGCCATGTCATTTATATGTTTATATTCTGAATTTTTTTCTGAGTGAAAGCAAGTAAAATGTACATCTGAAGGAATTTTTTTTTTTTTGAAAAACACAGAAATGCTATTTCTTCAGAATTTTAGACAAATTATATGCTATTATTTTAATCTGAAATTTTGGCATGCTTTTTACATTAAAATTATTGTGTAAAATGCATTTGTGTAGTGTCTTCAGATTACTGTCAAATCTATGTTAATATTAAATTTTCCAATTTATTTTCTAGGCAAATTATTCAAAAACCACAGATTTTATTATTTTATTAACTGTATTTGAAATGTAACTTTTATTTTTCTTAACTAATGTATTTTAACTTTCTTAATCAGTGGCTTAATATTTTCTCTTTACTTAATTAGGAAAGTATTAAATTGAATACATTATTGTGACAGAGTAGTTCAAAACATGTTTAAATATTTGGACCATGACTTTCTTGTATTTTCTTTGGTTTTTCATCATTTTTTTTTCAGAACAAAAGATGAAATATATTCCTTTCTACATTTTTAATACCATCATTTGCTTACATGCATTTTGTTTTTCTTGAATACACGCCTCTTAAAGTCCATTAGCTTCGTCTTCTAATTTGGATTAATTATTTTCTAGGCTGCTACCTGACCGTCAACCCAGACTTTCTTTAAATTGAATTTGCATGTTATTTACATCACTTCTTATATCCTGAAATTTTCTCTTGACTTTCATCTTTTGTGTCTCTAGTTTTTGTCAGATATTTGTAATTGTTAATTGTCCATTCATATTTAAGAATAAACTATTTAAATAACTTTGGGTACTAGAAAAGAACTAATAGCAAAGATTAGGGTAATCTGAAAAACCTTAAAATGCTGGTTAAATTATAACAAAATTATAGTAAAGAAAGAAATGAGCTTTCAGAATTAAAGTGAATTTTGTGAGTTCTAGAAATGGAAAGGAAAGAGAATAGAAAATTAGTATGATTGTAAACATATTGCTGGAGATTGCAGAAAGATATCAATAATGGTATGTTGATAATGCTTAACGAGTGGCTATCTGGGTGGTATAAAGGTCTAATTTGTAGTGTTTGCTGATTTCTTTGGTATATATAGTTCCAGCATTGCTCATTTCAAGCTACTAATCCAGCTGGTAAATTTCCTGAGAGGTTACCAGCTGGCTCCCAAGAGCCAGTGTGAATGACAATAGAATTTCACTGGAAGTGGCTAGTGGAATCTTAGGGATTTAAGTTATTAATTCAATGAGGAGACAGTAGACAAGAAGTTCGACCCATGCTAGAAGCTAGAGCAAAACCTTTACCTCAAAAGGCCAGGTATCTTGAAAACATACATTTCAATAAAATATGCAATAGAAAAAAATATGCTTATGAGTTTAGAGAGATGATAAAAAAACAAATAAACACACAAACAATAAATTTGTCTTTCTCTTTCTGTGTTCCAAGTTGAAATTAGAAGTTCTCCCCTGGGAACTGAATGCCACAGATCTGAAACCTCCAGTATAGCTAAGGAACTTAACATAAAATGTGACTCTAAGTTAGTGATATACCTGGGTCTCCTGGAAGAAGCAAATTCCAAATGTTTCTAAACATAGCTTCTATATTGTAGGATTCAAGGGAATCGTACATGGGGAAAAACATTAAATATGAGCTTACCATCAATAATTCTTTTTAAAAATGCAGAAATAACTTACCATGAGTGATTCAGCAGACAAAAAGTATCAGGATTAGAACCCTCAAAATATAAATTGAGAATGTAAAACAACATTCTAAAGGAAAGTTAAAATATATATTTTTAAAATGATGAAAGGCCTAAAATAAGGGACTGAAGCCATAAGAACAGAATTGTGCACTAAGAAAAACAGCAATCAATGGGTATAAAAAAAAATAGGTTTTCTGAAAGTAAAAAATATTATCTTTGAAATTAATACTCAATTGATGGGTATATAGCAAATTAGAAATAAATGAAGACAGATTCAGAAATCTGGCAAATAATTTATGATATCATCCGGAATACAGTATTTGGATAAATAGAAATGAAAAATACTATAAAGAGGTTGAGAGAAGGAGGATAGAATGAGGAAGTACAGCATAATACATGAGATAGATTCCTGCAAAGAGAGAAGTGAAGAGATTATGGATAAAAAAAAAACAAACATCCAGTAAGATAATGACTAAGATTTTTCCAAACTGCTGAAATACTTGAAGCACAGATTCCAGAAGCACTACCAGTCATGAACAGGATTAACCAAAATAAACCCATACCTATAAACATCAGAATGTTCATGTGGAACCACAACAGTAAAAAGAAGATATTAAAAGCAACCAGAGAAAAGAGATGCATTATTTACAAACAACAATGATTAAACTGACATATATTTCTTAGGAAGAAAACAGGGGCCAGAAGAAAGTAAAGTGAGAGAATATAAATATCTACCTAAAATCCTATATTAATACTAATTTAAGATATCATTCAAAAAGTAAAAATGTGGGAAGCGGATGTGGGTCAAGCAATTGAGCTCCTGCCTACCACATGGGAGGTCCCTAGCTTGGTTCCCAGTACCTCCTAAAGAAGGCAGTGAGCTGGTGCGACAGGTAGGCATGGCAAGCTGATGCAACAAGATAATGTAACAAGAGACACAAGAAGAAAAACATAATGAGAGACACAACAAAGCACCGGAATAGAGGTTGCTCAAGCAATTAGGTGCCTCCCTCCCACATTGGTGGTCCTGGATTTGGTTCCTGGTGTCTCCTAAAGAAACAAGAAAGATGAACAGACACAGGAAGTGCAAACAATGAGGAGGTGGGGAGAAAAGATGAAATAAAGATTTTATTTTCATAGGAAGAGAAAAATGAAAGAGAAATGTCATAGACCATTGACAAAAATACAATTGAAGGATATTCTTCAGGAAGAAATAAATTTAGTGCAGAAAATGAATAAGTGATACCTAATAAGTGGTGGTATCTATCTTGTTATTTTCTCTTCTTTTCAGGACATATAAAAGGTTCCCTTAATCAATTCAAATGAAACAATAACAAATGAAAAACATTCACAGTACAATCAATTTAATTACAGTAACCTCTGGGTGTATGCATCTTGTTTCTTTATTGCCTGTTGCAATAAAGAGCTGGGCTATTTAAAGTGCTGCACAGAACTGATTATGTGTGGGTATTGAGGAGAGGGAATCTGCACAGATCATGATTAATGGATTCTCAATAACATGCTTTCATCCATTTTCTGTCTTTCAGAAAGTTGTTGAAATCTTTAACCTGCTAATAAAACCCACCAACTATATTTTTTTCATAATGGTTTTACCTTTGTGAAAGAATCCATTTACTTGGTTTTAATGGGACTTGGAAAAGGAAAGAAAAATTCTGTATAAAGAAAGTTTTTCTGCATTTCTTGATTTTTTCAATATAACATCTTAATATTAGAAGCAAGAGGAAAAAACAAAAGGGAAAAAAATCAAAGATAAGCAATTGCTTTACAGAGAAGCTTTGCATAGTGATATATATATATATATATATATATATATATATAATACATATACACTAAGTTGAAATAAATGTTCACAAGCATTATATGCCATTTTTATATAGAGTTAAAATGTTGTTTAGCAAAATATATATCATTTACTATGTGAAGTCACTGCTCTAAGGACTTTACAAGTATTACCTCATTTAATCCTAGGGATAAGTACTATGATTACCATTTTCATTATTTAGATGAGGACCGAAAGTTTGAGTAAATTGCCTAAGGTAATGCAGACAGTAGAAATTCAATCCCAGTGTTTTAGTTCTTGAGTCTGGTCTCTTATGTAAGTAATTCAAACATATTAAACTAGAAGCATCCCTCTTCCCCTCCTACCTCAAAGCAAACTGCTTTAATTAATATTAGCAAGTAAAATTATTTCAAAAAGTATACAACCTATAGAATAGCATGAAATACAATTATATTTTTTACACTTCTTTTGTTTTTACAAAATCCCTTTCAGGATTTGGGACCTAGTGTCATATTCCATTTAGCTTTAGTCCTTAATGTATTAGGAGAAATCTAAGTTTTCACTCAATACTAATCTTAAAAGCAACTTGCCACTTTCTCTTCAGTAAAGCCTTTCTACAAATATTTTACAGACTCATAACAGTAAATATGTGGATTAATAAATAGTTTTTTAAAATTTTTTAACAAAAAGAGAAACAATTCCTCTGTCTTAATATTTGACCAACATGTTATTTATTGCTCTTAGAGAAAGATATTAGTCTTAAGAACCAACTTTCAAGTGTGCATGAATTTTGTATACTGGGAACCAGAGCTAAAGACATAATAAATGTAGCCCAATGAGTCCTCAAAATGGCCTTATAACTAGTTCCTTTGCTTTCAGATTTTCCTTGCTCTATTATATACTCCATATTTAATAATTTTGTTCCAAAACACAGATACAGTGATTTAATTCCTTTGCCCCAAAACTTACAACATCAAGTTCAAAGTCCTTTGTTTTTATGGTCTTTTCTGATCTAGCCCTAGTGTGCCTTTTCACTCTCCTCTTTGCCCTTTTACTCTTAATAATTAGCCAAATTAGTTGTGATGTTGATGGATTAAAGGGTGGGGCTATAAGAAAAAAGTGCCAATCAATAAGGGGCACTAAAATATCAGCACAGTTTTAAATACTATGTGAATTAACTCAACTTTCATGCAACACTCTTTTGTACTCAAGGCAGACAATGCCCTTAAATTCAAATGAAACAAAAGATAGTTTGCCCAAGGCTTTTGTTGAGTTTTTATATGTAGCAAATACTGTAATGCTGGGACTGGCAATTCAGTGCTTCAAATGAACTGCTCCTTCAGTGGAAATGCTAAATACATAACTCAATAAATAACTCAGTAATGCTATTTACTTTTAACAAGTGACTTATTTTATTATTTTAAACTTAGTTTACCATTCCCCAAGTAGTTGGTGGTTCAGTAAAGTTCTTGTAAAAAATTCATTATTTTAACACAAACGTATTTTCCATTTCTATTAACTGAAAAACAGCTTCTTCCCACCAAATAAATATTTAATAAACATATAAGGACTATCATTTGAACGTGTGTTGGGTATCATTAAAATCTTCATATCATCATGTCACCCCTGTTCTCTACTTAGAATAAACTTCCTAGTCTCACTTAGAATGAGTCTTACTTATCCTTCAAGACTCACTTGAGCTGTTCCCTGCACAGTGAAACCTTTCCTGGTATTAGGCAGAGCTCATCTTTCCTCCTCCAGAAAGTTTATATTTCTCTGTAAGGAAAGAACAGGAAAATGCTGTTTGAGGTAAGTAACCTGATTTTAGCTTGTGTTTTTTGTTTGTTTGTTTGTTTTTTCTTTTATCTAATAGGAGAGAGTGGTGGTATATTCATTTTAATATGTGAGAAACCTCTGTGCTACCAATATTCCCTACAGAAACTGGTGGGATAGAATTAAATGCATTGGAGCTTGCTAATTCAAAGTCTCTGTGAATGTAGTTTTTTGTCCACATGTTGAGGTTCTGGAGAGGATGGTTCTTTCATTAAACTATTTAATTTATTGTAGGAGCAAAACCCAAAATTGCCCTGCATAATGTATTGTGAGACATTTTGAGAGTCCAGAGTTAGGTTGAGGGAGGAGAAGGTGCAAAAGAAGATAGAGAGCCCACTGAAATGTTGCTGAAATGATCTCAGTGGAAGGAATGATTTACAAACTTTAAAAACAGGTTTAAAAACTATAAGTGATTTTTGTGTGTTATGAGACTTCAAACCTCACGTAAAGTTGACTATACTCATAATATTGCATCATCACTACTATAGGGAATGAAAAAATTGAGGTGGTACCCAGTGTTCCTGATCTGACATGGGCAAGGGTCAATGTATGCATGGAGTAAAGTGGAGAGTGAAAATTAAGAATTACGTGAGGCTGGAAAAAGAAAGGAAACCCGACAAAACATAAGCGCATTCACCACAAACTTCCCTGGATATACTGGGGGATACAGGTTTTCCAACAGCAGATGGGATGGATATTGGACCCTGCTTAATTTCAATGTTACAAAACAGATCCTCACTATTGCTAAACAAGTTAAAAAATCTGGACAATTGACATCTGGTTTATACTTTCAAGTCTTGCATGGAGTCCTTGTGTCATCCTATCTTAGACTAAATCTCTACAAAAGAGTGTCTCTTTTTGAGTACTGCCCTACTAAAATATTTGGTTATTTCACTTTCTAGAACAGGGTCTCTTAAGATTTTTTGTTCCACAGGCCCCTTTGCCAGTCAGGTGAAAACCATGGACCCCTTACTAAGTCCACACTATACTGTGTATTATTTAATAAATTTATCACACCCACACCAACACGTCCCCACAATTCAAGCTCACAGACCCCTTGTTAAGAACCCCTGTCCTAGATTGTGAAATAGTTGAAGGCATTGATATTGTCTTTTTGTTCCCAGGTCTTGGCATAGTGCCTGGCATATAATTTTCAAGAGCTATTGGTTGAATCCAATAGATATTGATAAATATATCTTGAGTATAGTGTACAGATAGGCAAATCATTTTTAGAATGAACCACAGCTGTGCTTGTTACTAAAAGAGAGTTCAGTATTCTCATTTGGAAGTTATGTTTTTAAAAATATCTGCTAGGAGAAGTCATAGTGAAAGATTTGTGAGGGGAAATCAGGTTAAGGAATAGGTTATGACTGACCTGAAGAAAGCTATAATAAGAACTTTTATAATTTCTAAAGAAAGCTAATAAAAGCAGTATGCTCAATAAAATCATTATTAATATTATTTTACTTTTAATATTAATATTTATTTATTTTTAAATATTATTTTATTTAAATATATGTATTAATAAATTTAATTTTAAAATTCATTTTTATTTTAAAATAAATCAAGGCTGGAAGAAATTATTTTTTGCTGTTATCTCTGAAGCCAAAGACTTTCATAATTCTGTAAATCCACAAAATGATTATTTAGTTACAATTGCTAACATGTCTCATATTAGGGCAACTGGCTAATAGAAATGATAAAATTCTATATGTAGAAATTGCACAAGTAACAAAAATTTTATTGACATGTATGAATGTTGAGATAGTAGAAATTTGATAACCAATATTCAAGAAATTTGGTGGATTTAGTGAAGTTATAAATATGTTTATATTTTATTCAAGCACAGCAGAAGGTGAGAGGCTCAACTGTGATAAAAGTGGCTTAAAAAAAGCAAAGCAATGGAAACATATAAAATATTGCATTTTTATATTTCTCAATCTAATTTTTCCTCATTCTAATTTCTCAACTACTTCTAGATCTTTTAATGCAGTCTTTCTTGCAATTTAGTCTGTATGTTTACTTTTCATAATTTCAAAATACTTGAAATTAGACTGACTTCACATCATTTATCTCAGTGTGTTTTTTTCTTCGTGGTATGTAATGAGTAAATCATTCTTTTATGCCCATAGCATATAATAATTGATTCAAGCAAGGCCTGGCTCCCTGTTTTTTATTTTATTTTATTTTATTTTTCTTCCTTTACCCACTCTCACCCTCTTTTTCCATGGTGTATGGGCCCTGATTTATTTGAAATTTGTTCTTAAATATGACTGTAACCTTGTAAAATATGTGGCATTGTGTTATGTATAATGTGCTTGTATGTACTTTTAATTTGCAAAAACATTCTTGTGTTGTAAAGGAAGATAGTATCTTACTTTTTTAATGTAATGCAATGTTTTGCAGATCAGTTCATATTCTTATGTATACGGTATGTCATAATATGTGTCCCCCATATTTTACTTATCTCTTCACCTCATGATGAACTTGTAAACTACGTCCAATTCCCTGCAATCACAAACATCCACATGATGGCATTCTTGTATATGTCCCCTTACAGACTTGTGTAAGAATTTTTTTTTCTCTAAATCTATCTGATTAGAAGGCAGCTGATGAGCATGTAGATTATCAACTCTTAGGTCAGATACTCAGGCCTGGTTCAGTCAGCTCTGGCCAAGGCGGCAGGGTTAGGTCCCCAACCTAGCTATCAGCATAGCAATCCTTTAGAAGAGAGCTACAGCGCATGGGCACATAGGCATAACTTTAGTGTCACAAAATAGCCCCTACCAAAGGAAAAAAAAAAAGAAAAAACTTTATTTTAGGAAAATGATGACTATCTAACAAATTCAGGAGTCTTATGCAGTGCCATCCAAGAGGGTTTTTATATAAAATTAGTCATAAAAGAAATAAACTACAAGTCAAGGTAAAAAGTAGTGACATAGGATAAAGGTTTTGAAAAATCCTCTGTCTTACTGTCCATAAGAGAACAAGAAGAATTGAGAAGTAGCAAAATTTTCTTTCATGCATTGATTGTTGAGCAAGTTGCTATATAGCACGTCACAGGAACACAGACTTGGGGTACAACATAAACTTTCAGCAAATGACCACTTTGTTACTTACACAGATGAAGGATCCAAAAGAGCAGGGAACGAAATTACATTGTGGCTGCTCTCCCAGGGTGGCAAAAACTGCTCAAGTTGGGGTCAGTTGTTGGTACCTCTGAACGCTCACTTGATGTCAAAGAAGAGAGACAAATCTATACTGTTTGACCTGGTATTTATCCACCCCCAGGGAGGGGACCCTGTCACTGAGAATTCCTGCCTTGATTAGCATCTGGTTCTGCTTCTTCCTGGATTCCAGGTTTAAAGTCAGTTGGGCCTTTTCCTTAGACTTAACATTTCCCCCAGTTTGTGGAATGAAAACAGGCTGAAACAAGGCCATACAATAAAAGAGGAGGTGGGGGGTGGAGGGTAGGTGAGGGCTTGGATGATGGTTGCTGAGCACGTGGCTTCCAAAGCATGGGTATTTTGGAACTTCAATTGGCAAGCAATTCCTTATGTTGCACAGCTTATGAATGCATACACATTAAAGGTTTTATCTACTTGCATACTATTAGATGTTCCACACATCCATTTTTAAATGTTTGTGGTTTTGATGTGAGAGTTTGCATCTATGAAGCTTGAATTCATTTTCTAGCTCTGCAGTTTGTTTGAACTTATTTATGTAGGGAAAATCAAATTAGCCTCTTAGAGTCATTCAAGTATGTCCAATTTGCATTCCCGTATTTGAATCTCACATATCCAATTTAATTTTCATTCCATTGCTTTCTCTAGCTTTCTTAAAAGAGTAAGAATGACATACATATTTTTGGATGTTTCATAGTTGTTCTTTTCAGAAAATTTGCTTAATTTAGTAAATTTTTATTATCTTTTGTTTAAAATCCATTTGTTTCCTGGAAGATAGCAGAGTTTCTAAAGATTTAAACATTGATAAGGATTTTACAGCTCTGCCAAAGCTACTTGCTTATAGGAGCATCTCTTATGGTGGTTGTTCTTTTAATATAGGCTTATACTCATTCCTTAACTATGGACGTTGAAGGGACTTTAAATGAAAATAGTTTTGAAATTTTTATACTATTACTTGGACATGATTATGATTCCTGGATATTCATGTTCTTTTGCAGTCAGCACTTCGTATTTCCAGGAAGAATCATTTTACTTTATTTAATGAGAACCCTTTAGATGTTTACTCTTTTCTATAAAAATCCTCGTAGATTTCAGCCTGAGAGCAAGAGTGTTTTTGCTCTTTGAAGCATAACACAGCCAACAGAATGTTCAGAGAAAGAAAGTGTGAATTGAGAACCAGCCTTAAGTTTATTAGTTTCCCTTATAGCTGGTGGCTTTTATTCCATTTTAAAAACTTCAATTTTATCAAAGTAATTATTGTGTAATATGAAAATCAAATATTACAGAAAAGCTAAAGATAATTTGGAATGGTTCCCTCAGTTTCTCAACCCACCACTCCTTATCCTCAGTTCTTCTAAAAGCACTGATGTTTAACTGCAGATTTAGTGTATATATATAGTATATATAAAAACTATATATATAATTGAACTGCTATTTTTTTTATTTACAATTTTTAAAAAATCAATTCATTTTCTGTCACGCCACATAAGATTTGGCTCACTCACATCCTACCACCTCTTCCGCCCTTTTTGTTATAGCTATATCATTTTTGGATTCTTCAGTTGGTTTCCTTTGTAAATTCTCCAGTTCACTGGCTCACCCAGGACAACTAACAAAGAGATGATGATGGACAACGATCATCCCAAGGAACTGAGAGAGTCTACAACTACAAGCAAGAGAGTCCTATCAATTTGCCTCATGTGATCAAAATCCCCCCTCAATTAGAGGTGGAGTGGGCATCACCATCCCAGAATACTCAGTATTGGGGAATGAACTATGGACTAAAGTAAACTTGCTGTTATTCTACTACAGACTTATTGTGATTTTAGCAATGGAAGAAATTATATCATTGATGTGGAGGCAGTGGCCACTGGAGGTTCTGAGGGGAGGGAGAAGGAAAAACAGATGTAATATGGGGGCATTTTCGGGACTTGGGAATTGTTCTGAAAGACATCACAACAATAGATACAGGACATTGCATATCTTGCCATAGCCTACAAAATTGTGCTGGAGAGAGTATAAACTACAATGTAAACTATTATCTATGCTTAATGACAATTCTCCAAAATGTTTTCATCAATTGTAACGAATGTACCCCACTAATGAAGGATATTGTTAATGTGGGAAAATGTGGGAGGTGTAAGAAGTGGGGCATATAGGAGTCACCTATATTTTTATGTAATATTTTTGTAATCTAAGTATCTCTTTAAAAATAAAAAATATATTTTTAAAAAAGAGTTTAATGGGAGGTAGAGAGGAATTAGTAAGTGGAGCACAGGATATTTTTAGAGAGGAAAACATTTCTGTATGATATTTTAGTGGTAGCGGCATATTATTTATGCATTTGTCAAAACCCACAGAACTGTGCAACACAAAAAGTGAACCCTATTGTCAATTATAAGCTTTATATAATAATGATGTTTCAATACCAGTTTATTGATCATAACAAATGTATCACATTAATGTAAAATGTCAATAATAGGGGAAACTGTGTGCGGGATTTGGGGAAGGGGAAGTATATGAGAAACTCTCAACTTTCTGGGAAATTTTTCTATAAACCTAAAACTACTCTAAAACAAATAATATTTTTTAAATTGACAAATCTATTTGTGACTGAAGTTATTATGCTTGAAATTGAAGCTATTTTGTTTCTATATTTTGGAAATTGAAGGATAATATTAATTGTTAAATATTAAAAGGTGTTTGGGCAATTTTACCTTCAGAAAAAAATAAGAAAAAGGAAATCATCCCCCCCTTTTCCATTCTCTCTTTGTAGAAATATAGATGTTATCTAAACCCAGTGGAAAAGAATTCAAAATTATTTGCTTTATTATGTATGAAAGTAGAGCCTCGAGTAAGGTTTAGGTTATTTCTGCTAAGACTTTTAATAATATTGGAATCTTTAGTAGCATGTTGTTATAGGCAGTACCCCAGATACTTATATTTTACTTTATAGCTCAAGATTTTTAAGGTGGTTAAATATAATAATAGTAGTAGTAGTTATAGCAATAATAATAATAATAACAGCTATTACTACAACAATAAATGCTGAGTGGTGAGTAAAGTTCTTTTTATGTATTTTTAAATTCTCACCACATTCCTATGAGGTAAGTGCTAATATGCCAATTTTACAAGGGAGGAATTAAAAGCACAGAGAGATTATTTAATTTCCCTGTTCAGGTTACCATTAAGCCACACCAACACTTAGTAATATAAACAGCCATTGATTATGCCCATGGATTCTATGAATCAGAAATTTGGACAGGGCTCAGCAGTGATGGTTTGTTTCTGCCAAATGATACTTGAAACTTCTTCTGGGACTCACTTTGGGGCTGGACTCATCTGGAATATCTATAAAAATTTCTCTCTTTGTGTCCTGAGTTTCTTCAGAGCATGGTAGCCTCAAAGCTGTTAGATTTTTTACATGTGGCTTTAGGCTACTTAATCTAATAAGATGGAGCTGAGTTGCCTTTTATGATCTAGTCTTAGAAGTCATGCATTATCACTTCTGTTTCATTCCATAGGTTCCAAAGAAGTCACAAGCCTGCCAAGATTCAAGGGCAAGATACTAGAAGACAAGGTATTTTATGGCCATCTTTAGAAGATACTTTAGCAATGCTTGTGGGCCTAGTAAATGGCATTCTGACTCCAGAGTCTACTCCCTTACTTACAGCTCTACATTGTCTCTTACCAACATAGATGAATTTTAATGACATTGCTTTCTCTAGGGCAGTCTGGACTTTTGTCAAATCATGCATTCTACATCTCAAAATGTACTGTTGAGCTTCTCTATAGTATTATTCATTGTATTTGTTTTCAGCATTGGTAATTGTAAACCTGTACTCTACCTTCCTACTTCATGACATAATTCTTTTTCCTTTCTTACAAATACTAACCTTGATTTTTTTATTCTTCCATCTCTTGGATGGGTTTACTCTTTCCTGGATTCTTTCCATGTCTTTTCTTGGTTTATTCCCTTATTTTGCAGGCCATAATTTCCAAGAACTTCTTAACAGGAGGTATACATTTTTTAAATCCTTGTCCCACAATTCAATAAAATGTTCCACAGTTCAATAAAAATAAGCTTAAGTTTAGAATTTTACATCAGAAACAGTATTATCTTCAAATTTTGAAGGAATTGAACCTATTCCTTTGCTGTTGAGAAATGTAACTTTTGTTTCTGTTGTTTTTTCTGGAAGATTTTAGGAGTGTTCTTTTTATTTTGGGTATTCTGATGTTTACAGGGATATGCATTCAACTGGGCATAATTTATAGGTCTGGGAACTTGGTCTTCTTTCATTCAGAGAGGCATGCCCTTCAGTTCTGGAAAATTATATTCAATTATATCTTTGATGATTTCCTTCTTTCATGTTCCATTCTTTCTTTCTGGAACTTTCTTTATTTAGATGTTGGACACCATAGATTGATCTTTCAGCTCTTTTCTTCATATTTTCCTGTTACTTGCTTTTTAAAAAATTTGTTTCTGAAAGATTACATAAAACTGTCTTTCACGGCCAGCCAAACCTTCTGCTTATTTCTGCTTACTTCTGATATCTATCTATCCCTTGTTTTTTTGACTGATATATATTTTCATATCTCTATGAAGCCATTAATTAGCAGTTTGGATGTTTATTTTTATTGTTTTTCTTCTCTACTGCTATTTTCTCTGGTTTTCTTTTTTCTGTATTTATTTTTATTTCTTTCCTTTTGGGGGATTCTCAAATGTTTGGGATTGATGATCTGATCTGTTCAGGAATGAAGTACTAAAGTGCTGATTGGAAGCTCTGTGGGCATAGATAAGGGCTTGCTGACTGCAAGGTTTACATGTAGTGTTTTAGTATTTTGCCAGCCATTCTATTTGGTACCCCCAGCTGACAGTGTATAATATGCTCCAATCATTTGGCTGGGAGGATATTTGCTGGTCTTCTATGTAGGTGTGGGTACACAGTAATTATTACATAGACATTAGGATACCAGCAGGGATCTACCAGTCTGTTTCTAGTTTTTATCCATCTACTTCAAATTAATTTGCACTGATTATTAATCATTTCATAAGAGGAAAATTATTATAACTATGTAATTTTTAAAATTAAATTTCATTTAACTTTTAATTTATAGATCTGTTAATAAATTTGATTCATTGAGTTCTTATTTTTTAAGTAGGAGGGGCAAAATGGGGTGAGATTATACTCATTATGTTCTATTGAGGAATCTGATCTCAAAAGTGACTTGGTAATGTAGCTTCATGACCTAATTTGAATGTTATCAAGATGCTAATTTTAAAACAGTAAAAATTATGTTTTGGTTGATAAAATAAAACAACAGTGAAAAATGCTTATGACTATGAATATCCAACTGAAATTTTTCTTCCCAAATAATCAGAAAAGTATAAGAAATTGAAAAGTAGAGCATATTAGTGAAAAAATGGTTGCTGTTCAAAATTTTGCATTATGAAAAACATATATTCTTGTGTTTATTTACAACCATGATCTCCTTAATTTAGCCTAATAATGGTGGGAGGCACTTCCCTTTATAAGATTTAATTAAGGCCTCTTTGAACCATGTGCCACCATCATCATTACCTTTAATCACCATATATTAAGCATCCCTATGATATATAACATTGGCTTAAGTTTGGGAAGACCAGGTTCCTGTTATTGGAGAGAGATTTTTCTACATTAAAGAAAAGAACTGCGGGAAGCGGCTGTGGCTCAATCAGTGGGGCTCCCGTTTGCCATATGGGAGGCCCCGGGTTCGGTTCCTGGGGCCTCCTGGTGAAGGCAAGCCCGCCCGCACGGCGTGGTTAGCTGACCCAGCGAGCACAAGCAGCAAGGGGGGGATAAATGAATAAATAAATAAAATCTTTAAAAAAAAAAAAAAGAAAAGAACTGCACAAGATCAAAATAAATATACATATTACGGTGGGAGGCAGCTTGTTGGTTAGGCTTTGCCATGCTTTGTCTATCGCAGAAATGTTCACACACTGTTTTGAAAGATGGAAATTTAGAATTTCAGCAAAAGTGGAAGAAAATGTTTACACTATTTCAGATGTGGGAAAGATAGTTTAGATAAAATTTTAGAGTCAGAAAAGAGATAAATCCATGCAGTGAGTAGTAATACCATCATCAACTTGGCTCGACCACCACGTTTACAAGATAATTAGCAAAGTAAAAGGAAACATTGTCACGGTTGACAGGATAGCTTGAAATTAACCTACAAAATGCCCTGAGGGAAGGAAAGAAAACAGTAAGAAAAAGCACAGATAGGAATAATTGGCATGGACATATGAAGTAGAGAGATGCGTTCCCTAAGTGAGTATCTAAGAAATGAGAATAAAAGACACATTCATTAGAAAACAAACAACCAAAAAACATAGAAGGTCTGCTGTAATCAGAGAAGATATAATAACCATAAGCAAATTAGAAGGAAGCAGTATCTCAACATCTAATGGCAGAGCAGGAAAACATCTAAAAATATTTCCAAGTTCAAAGTGGCTGAAGGCTGAGATGAGATTATGTAATATGCATCAAATTGTTTTGCATAAATTTTCATGTTTTAATTGGCACATCTGTAAAATGAATCTCAGAGAGTTACCATGGGCAAAGTTGATAAAAGGTCAGATGATGAAGGCAAACTGCCTGGGTTGGCATCCAAATTCTCAGATTTCTAATATTTGACCCTGGGCAAATTTTTTCATGATTCATCATTGTACCTTTTTCAGAGAAGAGTTGTGAGGATTAAATGAGTGAATATATGCGAAGCACTAGAAGGCATCTAGTTCATAGTCCTAGCATCTATTATTATTACAATTATCATTATTATTTTTTCCAATGCCTGTAAAGCATTTCCAAACATTTCTGAATATCTATTTTTCTCTAGTCTTGACTTTTATCATTCACTCAAAAAGTCCAGAATATGAAAAGATGCATAAATCACTGGCTTCAAGGAGTTTATACGTAGTTAGTGGGAAATGACATACTAGTGGAGAAAAATTCTGAATTTTTTATCATGTGTTTTTTCAAAGCCTTTCACTACTATCCATTCTCCTACCATTCAGGCCTGTATTGTCTTCAGTGTAGGCTTGTTACTCCATAAATGCAGAATGGAAGAAATCAGTCAAAGCTCAACTTTGAATTTAAAATCTAAGCATTGATCATTAAGAGCAAAGCACAAAGGATTCAGAGGGTATGCTTTGATTAATACAAGTCTGTTTTAGTTTGCCAAAGGGCTGCTGATGCAATGTAACAGAAATGTGTTGGCTTTTATAATGGGGATTTATTTGGTATAAAAACTTAGAGTTCCAAGGATGTACAATGTCAAAATTAAGGCATCAGCTCAGAGATGCTTTCTCACCAAAGTCAGATGCCACATGGTGAAGCAAGATGGCTACCGGTCTTTGCCGAGGTCTCTGCCTTCCCCTCCAGAATCTGCTGTCTCTCAGATCCCAGCTCCTGGAGCTCAGCTGTGAGCAAGCAGGCATAGGGCTTGTCTCTTTCTGGGCCTCCTATCTCAGTTTCAGCTTCTCTTGTTTCTTCCTGAGTTCAGCTTTGAGCTATCAGGAATATGATCACCCTCCCTGGGCCTCAGCTCCTTGAGCCTCTTGGGGGCATCTCTCCTTGTAGCTCAGCTGTGGGTAAAACTGGAGTCCTTTCTTCATATTGCAGGATCAAATATGGTGGCTACTTTTTTCTGTGTCTGTGTCTGTCTCTCTCTGTGTGTCCATTTATATCAGATGCAGCAATAGGGCAGAGACTCAACCTGAGTCACACCTCACTGATAGAGTCCAGTTGAAAGTTTCTCACACCCACAGGAATGAATTAGTTCACAAACATAATCTTTTTCTTTTTGGGATTCCTAAAATATTTTCAAACTGCCACCACAACAAATTGGAGAAGCACACAGCCAAATTCAGAGGTTTTCTTCTTATCACATGGAGCGAAAAGACCTTTTTCATAGTGTGAAGGTAAGGGGTGAGTTGAATGAAAGGAAAGGAAAGTTTAGAGATTATGAGGGGTTCCTCCATGCTGCCTTCTTCTCAAGCCACATCGCATGTCCTGGAGGGAGAGGACAGAAGAGTAGACACTTTTCAGGGGAATACCAGAACATACAGGGTTTGCATCTTGATTCCCAGCATGTGGCCTGGGGTGCTGCATTCCCTTTAGAGAAGCCCAGTGTGTAGCTGCAGTATGGATCAGCAGGGTGTCAGAAGAGGATCAATATCAATGAAACAAAAAACTAAAAAGTGTCTTAGCAGGTTTCCTGCTTTACCATAGCCTAGAGTTCTGTGTGGTCCCAAAAAGGGCATAGACGTGAAAGAGAAAGAACCAGAGAATTGAACATGTCTTTGTTGTTGGGAGGAAGAGGAACTGAGTAAGTGAACTGAAAGCAAAGAAAGGGTTCTAAGAAGATGGCAGTGGGGAAGGCAGGCAGGGCTCAACAATCTCACAAAAACACCAGAGAAAGGGCCAAAAGCTGTTCGAGGGAACGCAGACCAGGACAGTGTTGTGATACCCCCAGGGGGAGAGGGAGGGAGAGATGAAGAACCCAAAACAACAAAAGTGAGTTAATAAACACCTGTGGTGGCCAGGAAAGGCAACATCCCCCACCCTCAAGATGTTAAGTCTGGGTAAAACCCCTGGTTCATTGCAGCCAACTGAAAGGGGAACTTCCTCTCTGGGAACAGGAAGGGTGCTTTGGAGACGGAAGGGTATTTCTTCTCAAAGAATTAGGCCAGCAGAGCCTACTTTGAATTACAGCTTGGCCCAGACCAAAAATGTGGGCAAGCAGAGGTAGAAAGTAACACTTCTGTGAAAAAGTTCACCAACATGTGCCATCTGCTGGCCAGCCAGTAAAATGCAAAAAGAAAAACTTCTTTTAGGTCTTTCTTAACCTGAATCCCATGGGAGAAAATCTATGCCCCATTAGTGTGTCCCTGGACTAATTTTGATAACTTAAGCTAAGCAATTTTAAATACTCAGAATAACTTGAACCAAAAATCAAAAAGAGTGGTGGAAAAAAAAAGAGTAGGCATGAGAGAGAAATTGGAAATTGACTATCAAAGTAAATTCACTACCATATTCAGATGCCTAGACATATGGAAAAATTACAAGCCATACTAAGAAACAGGAAGAGATGGCCCAGCCAAAGGAACAAACCAAATATCCTGATGAGATACAGGGTTTAAGACAGCTAATCAATGCTAATTGCACAAATATCCTAAATCAAATCAAGGAATTGAAGGAAAATATGACTAAAGAAATAAAAGATATTAAGACGACACTCATGAGCATAAGAACAACGTGAAAGACTACAAAGAAAAGTAACAGAGCTCATGGGAATGAAACCACAGAAGTGAGAAGAAAGTGGTATGATGCATTTAAAGTACTGAAGAAGAAAAACTGACAGCCAAGAATTATGCATCTGGCAAAACTGTCCTTCAAAAATGGGGGTGAGTTTAAAGTCTTCACAGACAAACAAAAACTGTGAGAGTATGTTGCCAAAGGACCAGAATTACAAGAGATACAAAAGAGAGTGCTTCAGCCTGAAAGGAAAAAACAAGGGCGAGAGCCTTGGAGAAGAGTGTAAACATGAAGATTACTAGGAAGGGCAAATTAAAGGGTAAAAAGACAGACAATGGTAAGATATGACAACAGAAAGCCAAAGGACAAAATGGGTGAAGTAAGTAATGCTTTTACATTCATAACATTGAATTTTAATAGCTTAAACTTCCCATCAAAGACATAAACAGAATGGATAAAAATATATGAGCCACCTATATGTTGTCTACAAGATACTCATCTCAGACATAAGGATACAACCAGCTTGAAAGTGAAAAGTTGGAAAAAGATATCCCATGCAGATAGTAACCAAAAAATATCTAGAGTAGTGTTACTAATATCAGACAAAATAGATTTAAATGCAAAACTGTTATAAGTGAGGAAGAAGGTCATTATATATTAATTAAAGGGGCAATTAACCAAGAAGAAATAACTATACTAAATATTTTTGCACCTAACCTTCGTACCCCAAGATACATGAGGCACATACTGGCAAAGCTGAAGGGAGAATTAAATGTCTTTACAATAATAGTTGGAGATGTTGGTACATCACTCTCAGTATTAGATAGAAAATCTGTTCAGAGGGTAAATAAAGAAACAGAATGTTTGTCTAATATGATAAATGTACTAGACCTAACAGATATTTATAGAGCATTACACCCCAAAACAGCAAGATATACATTTTTTTCAAGTGCTCATGGATCCTTAACCAGCTAGACCATATGTTGGATCAAAAGACAGGTCTCAATATATTTAAAAAGATTGAAATTATACAAAGCACTTTTTCTAATCAAACGGAATGAAGAAAGAAGTTAAAAATGGGTGGAGAAAGGGAAAATCCATAAATATATAGAGATTATACAACACAATCTTAAATAATCAGTAGGTCAAAGAAGAAAGTGCAAGATAATTCAATAAATATCTTGAGACAAATGAAAATGAGACCAACATATCCAAACCTATGGGACATCACAAAGGCAGTGCTGAGAGGGAAATTTATAGCCCTTGATGCTTACATTAAAAAAGAATAAAGAGCTAAAATTGAAGATCTAACTGCACACCTATAGGAATTAGAAAAAGAAAAGTAAACTAAACACAAACCAAGCTGAAGAAAAGAAATAGTAAAGATCAGAGCAGAAATAAATGATATTGAGAACAACAACAAAAATAGAATCAACAAAACCAAAAGTTGGTTCTCTGATCAACAAAATTGGTAAACCCTTAGCTAAACTGACAAAGAAAAAAAGAGAAAATATGCAAATAAATAAATTCAGAAATGAAGGGGGACATTACCACTGACCCCACAGAAATAAGAGAGATCATAAAAGGATACACCAAAAAACTAGACAATGTAGATGAGATGGACAAAATCTTAGAATCACATGAACAACCTACACTGACCCTAGAAGAAAAAGAAGACCTCAACAAACCAATCACAAGGGAAGATTAAACAGTCATCAACAATCTCCCCAAAGAGGAAAAGCCCAGGGCCAGATAGTTTCACAGGGAATTCTACCAATCATTCAAAAACAATCTAATACCGTTCTTGCTCAAGGTCTTCCAATAAAATTGAACCGGAAAGAACACTACGAAACTCATTCTATGAAGCCAACATTACCCTGATACCAAAACCAGATAAAGACACTGTGAAAAAAGAAAATTGCAGACTAATATCTCTAATGAATATAGATGGAAAGATCCTCAACAAAATACTTGCAAACTGAATCCAAAAGCACATTGAAAGAATTACACACCACGATCAAGTGGGTTTTATCCCAGGTATGCAAGGGTGGTTCAATACAAAAAACAAAAACAAACAAACAAACAAACAAAAACTTAGTGTAATAAACCACATTAATAAATTGAAGAAGAAAAATCACGTATCTTCCTGATTGATGCAGAAAAGGCATTTGACAAAATACAGTGCCCTTTCTTGATAAAAACACTCCAAAATTTAGGAAGAGAAGGAAGCTTTTTCAGTATGGTAAAGTGCAAATATGAAAAACTTACAGCTAGCATTGTACTCAATGGTGAAAGACTGAAAGCTTTCCCACTGAGATCAGGAACAAGGCAAGGATGCCCACTGTCACCATTATTATTCGATATTGTGCTAGAATTTCTAGCTAGAGCAATTAAGCTAGATAAAGAAATAAAAGGCACACAAATAGAAATGGAAGAAGTAAAATTTTGCTATTCACCAATGATATGATCCTACATCAGAAAATCATGAAAAATCCACAACAAAGCTATCACAACTAATAGATGAGTTCAGCAATATGGCGGAATACAAGATTAATACACAAAATCAATATTTCTATACACTACTGATGAGCAATCTGAGGAGGAAATCAGAAAAAAAAATTCCATTTATAGTAGTGACTAAATATCTATTCCTAAATATTTGAATAAACATAACCAAGAACTTTAAGGACCTATATTCAGATAACTACAAAACATTGCTGATAGAAACTGAAGAAGACTTAAATAAATGGAAAGACATTCCATGTTCATGGACTTGGAGACTAAATATCATTGAGATGTCAATTCTACACAAACTGATTTACATTATCAATGTAATCTCAATAAAATCCTATGAGCCTTTTTTTGCAGAAATTGAAAAGCTAATTATCAAATTTATTTGGTAGGGTAAGGGCTCAAAATAGCCAAAAATGTCTTTCAAAAGAGAAACAAAGTTGGAGGACTCTCACTTTCTGACTTTAAAGCATTTTACTTAGTTACAATGATAAAAACAGCATGGTACTGGCATAAAGGCAGACAGATTTATCAATGGAACTGAATGGAGAACTCAGAAATAGACCCTCACAGCTACAGTTAAGTGATTTTTGACAAGGCTGTCAAACCCTCCCAGCTACCCCAGAATAATCTATTCAACACATTGTGGTGGGAGAACTGGATAGCCATATCCAAAAGAAAGAAGGAGGATCCTTGTCTCACATATTATAAAAAATTAGCTCAAAATCGATAAAGGACCTAAGTATAAAAGCTACAACCATAAAACACCAAGAAGAAAATTTAGATCTTCAAAGTCTTGCAGTAGGTCGGGAGTGGATGTGGCTCAAGTTGTTGAGCTCCCGCCTCCCACATGGGTGGTCCTGGGTTCAATTCCTGATGCCTCCTGAAAAAACAAAAACAAACCAAACAAATGAAAAAACCAACTCAGGGAAGCTGATGTGGCTCAGGGGTTGAGTGCCAGCTTCCCACATACAAGGTTCCGGGTTCAATTCCTGTTTTTCGGTACCACAGGGGAAAAAAAAAAAATTTAAAACAATGTCTAAAATTTATTTCAAATTAAATAATTTTTTGTATTTTATTGGTTATTTTTAAAATTATTATTCCATTTTATTTTTAATTTTATTTGGTTATTTTGTTGGCTACATTTTTGGAGAAGGTTTGGATCACAGAAGACTCACAACAGTGGCAGGGGAGGATCAGTGGTGCAGGATGTCAGTGATGGGGGGGATGCATGCAAAGGGGTTCACCGGGGGCATCTCTAAGGCATATGAATATGTTCAGGTGTTCATGGGGCATTATCTTGGTGGGTGGAGATCCACACAATAACCAAAAGAATATTGAATTCCCAGCCTGGGGAGTTCTACTACATTCTCTAATAAGACAGTGTAGCAATTTGGCAGTTTGATATAGTTAAGAATTCCAAAAATACATATTGGATTATGCTTGTAAACTGGTCTGTTAATCTGGGCATGATTAAGTTATGATTAGGGCTTTGACTGGGCCATATTAGTATGCCGTTGAGCCCCACCCCTTGGTGGGTGAGGAATCAAATATAAAAGGCATGGCAAAGGACAGAGTTGGAGTAGTTTTGAGTTGGAGTTCTGATGTTCGAGTTTTGATGCTGGAGCCCAGGGAGGCCAGCAGATGGAAGAACTTGGTCATGAGGAAAGAGAGAGGTCCCAAGATAGAAAGGAGCCATTCACCTGAGAGTTTACAGCAGACCTTATGGAGAAAGGCAAAG
>JAKSZT010054458.1:30665309-30756463 GCA_026826555.1 Tolypeutes matacus
ATCTAGCTCCAACATGTGGCAATAGACATTAGTGAGGGAAGTAACTTATGCTTTATGGTCTGGTAACTGTAGTCTTCTACCCCTTTATAAAAACCAACCTATTTCTGGTATTTTGCATCATCACCCCTGTTGGCTGACTAATACAGACAGCAAGAATTCCCCAAGTCATGGGCAGTGCCTAGTGATGGAAGACAGACCATTATGCCAGGTCCTTCATATTGATGATTATACTTATGAACATTTTTGTGAAACTGAAGCTTAACCTAGTTAATACTGCCCAAGTGTTACCTCCTAAAAGCCTCCTTGTTTCTCAAATGTGACCTCTCTCTAAGCCAAACTCAGCATATAAATGTACTACCTTCCTCCTAGCATGGAACATGACTCCTGGGGCTGAGCCTCCCTGGCACCAATGGATTATTACCAAGTGCCAACTAGTAATGTATCTGGAAAAAGACTTTGACCAAAAGCAGTAAATGGTAAATACAAATGAGCTTTTATGGCTAAGAGATTTCCACATGTGTCAGGAAGACTCAGAGGTTACACTTATGTACGTCTCAGCAGGATCTCATTGACTGCCACAGTAAACAGTGCCTTAAATACCAGGGCTCCTGTGGGCTCTAGAGACATCCAGAAACTATAAGCAGAGTATACAGCTCAAGGAATTCAGTCCCCTGTCAGTGGGCCATACCTTGGATTTGTGATCCCCAGTGTAACAGAGTTAGACTCATTTACAGGTTCTCTACACATGGTTCTTCTGCCTCTTTTATTTGAACCTGTAATTAGCACTATACTTGATGAATATATGTCCCAGAGACTTAAATCTTTGGTCCATCCATATGCCAGTTGAACCCTGAATTTTGGTAGAGTTGCAACACCAGTTCATTGGGCTCACCTAGGACAACTAACAAGGAGATGATGATGGGCAACACCCATTTCAAAGAACAGAGAGTACCTGCAACTTCAAGCAAGATAGTTCCATCCATCTGCCCCATGGGATTTAAGCCCCCTCACTCAGTTAAAAGAAGACATCAGTCTCAGTTAGAAGAAGAGTGAGCATCACCATCCCCAAATCCTCAAGATTGGGGATTGAACAATGGACTAAAGTAGACTTATTATTATTGTATATTATTATTCTATAATTATTATTATTCTAGCCATGTTATAACTCTTATCGTTGATATAAAGGCAGTGGCCACCAAAGGTTCTGAGGGGAAGAATAGGTGTAAAATGGGGGCATTTTTGGGATATTGGAGTTGTCCTGCATGACATTGCAGTGATGGATACAGGCCATTGCATATTTTATCATAACCTACGGAATTATGTGGGACAAAGTGTAAACTATAATGTAAACTGTAGTCCATGGTTAGTAGCAATGCTTCAATATGAGTTCATCAATTGTAACAAATGTACACTAATAAGGGATATTGTTAATGTGGGAAAGTGTGGGAAGGGGAGGAAGTAGGGCATGTGGGAATCAATTATATTTTTCATGTAACATTTATGTTATCTAAAACTTCTTTAAAAGTAAAAAAATTAATTAAAAATAAAAGATCTTGTGGTAGGTGGTAGTTTCTTAAACCTTAAATCTAAAGCACAAGCAACAACAACAGCAAAATAGATAAATGGGACCCCCTCAAAATTAAACACTTTTGTATATCAAAGGATTTTGGCAAAAGAGTGAAAAGACAGCCTACTCAAAGGGAGAAAATATTTGGAAATCACATATCTAATAAGTGCTTAATATCCATGATATATAAAGTGATACTACAACTCAGCAATAAAAACTTGAACTACCTGATTAAAAATTGGGCAAAAGACTTGAATAGGCATTTGTCCAAAGAAGAAATACAAATGGCAAAAAACACATGAAAAAACATTCAACATCACTAGCGATTAGGGAAATGAAAATCAAAACCAAAATGAGATATCATTTCACACCTATTAGAATGGCCACTATTAAAAGGTCAGAAAACTACACCTAATGGAGTGAATGTGGAGAGAGAGGAATGCTTATCTGCTATTGGTGGGAATGTAGAATGGTACAGCCACTGGGGAGGACTGTTAGGCTGTTTCTAAGGAAGTTGAATATAGATTTGCCAGGTGACCCAGCAATACCACTACTAGGCATATACCCAGAAGAAATGAGAGCAGTGACATGAACAGACATCTGCACACTGATGTTCATAGTGATGTTATTCACAACTGCTCAAAGATGGAAACAGCCAGGTGTCCATCAACCAATGAATGGATAAACAATTTGTGGTGTATACACACCATGGAATATTATGCAGCAGTAGGATGAAATGAAGTTGTGAAGCATATGACAACATGGATGACCCTGGAAGGGTCAATGACATTATGTAGAGTGAAGCAAGCCATACACAAAAGGATAAAAGGATATATACTGTATGATTGTGCTATTATAAGCTAAATATATCATGTAATCTCATGGAGTTAATAATTAGAATATAGGTCACCAGAAAATAGAATGAGGGTAGAGAATGGAAAGCTGAGGGTTAATCTGTGCAGAATTGGTAAAAAGTTTGTTTGTAAATCTTTGGAAATGGATAGCAGTTTTGAAAATACATCAAGGTGCTGCTGGCTTGATTCTTGGTTACTGTGTTTCCACTTCCTTGATTTCCCCTTTTCTGTGTATACCGATTTTGTATAGCAAGGCTTTCTCTTTTCCTTCCCTCATCATTCTATCTTCTTCTTTCTGTTGCTATTCTTACATTCCACCTTGCTTTGTTTAATCCCCAATTTTTCTGGTTTTTATTTCTAACTCATCTATCCTGTTTTCTTTCTTTTATTAACACTTTTTTCTTTTTGTCTTTTCTTTTCTCTTTCCCTTTTTCCTCATCATACTGGCCTTTTAATTTGGTCTATATATTTTTTTCTATTTAGTTTCACATTTCATTGCTGCTACCCCATTTTCTATTCCTTTTACTCTACACTGCTTACATGAGTTAAATATTTATTTTCCGATGTCTTAAACGGTTCCTCTTCTAACAATTACTATTATACTTTTACTGTTCGTACCTCTTTCACTTTCTCTGGCCCTAATTTTTTCCTCTAAGGGAACATAGACATCAGCAACAGAATAAGAAAAACAAAGTGTCTAAGAGAAAACTTAATACACACACAAAAACAGCAATTAAATAAAACCCTAGAGTAAAGTGAGAAGCTAATCAACTGAATAAACACATCAAGATAAAAAAGATGAACAGAGGGCAATAAAAAAATACAAACCATACTAAGAAACAGGAAGACATGACCCAGTCCAATGAACAAACTAAAAACCAGGAAGAGGGGCAGAACATTGAACAACTAATCAAAACTGTCCAAACAAATATCATGGACCAACTTAATGAAGTGAAGGACGAGATTAAGGATATTAAGAAGACAGTGGGAGAACATACTGAAGAAATTGTAAACATACATAAAAAGATAACAGAGATGATGGTGATGAAAGGCACATCCAAGAAATCAAAAAGACACTGGAAGCACATAACAGTAGATTTGAAAAGGCAGGGGAAAGAATTAGTGATGTAGAAGACAGTACATCTGAAATCAAACAGATAGTAGAACAGATAGATAAAAGATAGAAAAAATCCAGCAGGGACTTAGGGATTTGAATGAAAACATAAAACACATAAACACACACATCATAGGAATCCCAGAGGGAGAAGAGGAGGGAAAGGGGACAGAAGGAGTGTTGGAGGAAATAATGGCTGAAAACTTCCCAACCCTATTGAGGGAGATGGATGTACAAGTCCAGGAAGCACAATTCACCCCAAACAGTATAAATCCCAACAGGACTACTCCAAGACATATACTCATCAAACTGTCCAATGCTCAAGACAAAGAGAAAATATGGAAAGCAGCAAGAAAAAAGAGAACCATCACATACAAGGGAAGCTCAATAAGATTAAGTGCCGATTTCTCACCTGAAACCATCATGGCAAGAAAGCAGTGGTATGACATAGTTAAGGTACAAAAAGAAAAAACTTCCAGCCAAGAATTCTCTATCCAGCAAAGCTGGCATTCAAAAGTGATGGAGAGCTCAAAATAATGTCAGATAAACAGAAATTAAGAGAGTATGCCAATAAGAAACCTGCCCCTCAAGAAATACTAATGGGAGTTCTGCAGATTGAAAGGAAAAAATAGGAGAGAGAGCTGAAGGAGAGTATTTCATCCTGCATGCAAGGCTGGTTCAACATAAGAAAATCAATCAGTGTAATACACCACATAAACAGATTGAAAGAAAAAAATCACATTATCATCTCTATAGACGCAGAGAAAGCATGCAGTAAAATACAGCACACTTTCCTGATAAAAACACTGTGAATAATAGGAATAGAACATGATAAAGAGTATATATGAAAAACCCACAGCTAATATCATCTTCAATGGTGAAATCCTAAAAGCTTTCTCTGTAAGATCAAGAACAAGACAAGGATGTCCACTATCACCGCTCCTATTTAACATTGCCTTAGAAGTACTTGCTCAAGCACTGAGGCAAGAAAAAGATACAAAAGGCATCCAAATTGGAAAGGAAGAAGTAAAAATTTCACTATTTGAAGACAGCATGATCTTATACATAGAAACCCTGAGAAATCTATAAGAAAGCTTGTAGAACTTACAATGGAGTTCAGTAAAGTCTCAGGCTATAAGATCAATGCTCAAAAATCAGGAGCATTTCTGTACACCAATAATGAGTGATTTGCAGAGGAAATCAAGGAAAAAAAATACCATTTACATTAGTAACTAAAATAATCAAATACCTAGGAATAAATTTAACCACAGATGTAAAGGACTTATATACAGAAAACTACACCACACTGTTAAAGGAAATCAAAGAAGACTTAAATAAATGGAAGAATTTTTCTTGTTCATGGATAGGAAGACTAAACATCATTAAAATGTCTGTCCTACCCAGACTAATCTACAGATTTAATGCAATCCCGAAAAAAATCAACACAGCATTTTTTACAGAATTGGAAAAACTAACTACAAAATTTATCTGGAAGGGTAAAAGGCCCCGAATAGCCAAGGACATATTGAAAAAGAAAAATGAAATTGGAGGAATCACATTACCTGACTTTAAAACATACTACAAAGCTACAGTGGTCAAAACTGCATGGTATTGGCACAAGTATATACATTCCAGCCAATGGAACTGAATTGAGAGTTCTGATATAGATCCTTGTATATACAGTCATCTGATATTTGACAAGGCCACCAAACCCACTCAACTCAGAAAGAATGGGCTCTTCAACAAATGCTGCTTGGAGAACTGGATGTTCATATCCAAAAGAATGAGAGAGGGACACCATCTGACACCTTATACAAAAATCAACTCAAGATGGATCAAATATAAGAGCCAAGGCCATAAAGACTTTCGAAGGTAATGCAGGGAAGCATCTACAGGACCTTGTAATAGGAAATGGTTTCATGAACCCAAAGCATGAGCAGCAAAAGAAAAAATAGATAAATGGGATCTCCTCAAAATTAAAAACTTTTGCACCTCAAAGGACAGCATCTAGAAAGTAAAAAGGCAGCCTACCCAATGGGAGAAAATATTTGGAAACCATATATCTGATAGGAGCCTAATATCCTGCATATATAAAGAAATCCTACACCTCAAAAATAAAAAGACAAACAACCCATTTAAAAAATGGGCAAGCTACCTGAAAAGACACTTCTCTGAGAAAGAAATACAAAGGGCTAAAAAGTACATGAAAAGATGCTAAACATCAATAGTTATCAGGGAAATGCAAATCAAAACTACAATGAGATACCATCTAACATCCATTAGAATGGCGGCTATTAGAAAAACAGTGGATTATAAGTATTGGAGAGGATGTGGAGGAATGGGAACACTCATCCACTGCTGGTGGGAATATAGAATGGTCCAGCCATTGTGGAAGACAGTTTGTTGGTTCCTCAAAAAACTAACTGTAGAACATCCATAAGATCCAGCAATTCCACTGCAGAATATACCCAGAAGAATTGAAAGCAAAGACACGAAGAGATATATGCACACCAATGTTCATAGCGGTATTATTCACTATTGCCAAAAGCTGGAATCAACCCAGGTGCCCATCAACAGATGAATGGATAAACAAAATGTAGTACATACATACAATGGAATGTTACTCAGCTGTAAGAAGGAATACAGTGCTAACATATGGGATAACACGGATGAATCTTGAGGACCTTATATTGAGTGAAGCAAGCCAGACATTGAAGGATGAGCAGTACATGGCCTCACTGATATGAATTAATCAAATTGAGCAGACTCAGAGAACTATTGCCTATAAGATAGGTTTACAAGAAATAGAAAGAGAAGGGAAGGTTGTGAGCCATCATCCATACGGATGCAAACTATGGTAAGGTGAAAGTGTGTAGTTGTGTATGGAAGGGATATGACAGGAGGGTAGTGATATTATAGGGTTGGGTGGTGCAGGTTTGACAGGTGGGTAGATTGGGAAGGGTGGTAGGAAGGTCCAGGGTACTGAGGGGAGGGTTGGGAGATGGACCAGTTGAACACTGGGGATTTGCAGGTATGTGGTTGTAAGTACAAAATTGGGAATGCTTTTATGGCAATATGACAAGGAAGGGTTACTGGTATAAAGTGTTGGATGGGTGGGTGGGGCATTTGGGACAGGGCACACCTGGAGCAAGCTTCTAGAGAGTGTATAAGTAATCATTCTGTCATCATGTGTTTTATCAGTGGGTGGAAACCCACATAATGAGTAGGAAGGGGTTCTCCCATCCTCGAGAGGATCAATTTGTTCACAAATAGGCAGGAGTCTCTCGAGAGGATAGGCAGTTCCTAATAGGGGAGGACAAGCCAGTGTGTCAAGACCTCAGTGTTGTTGCATGTAATTATGAATCTTGTCATCCAAGGAGTGAAGCCAGGGGGTTGCCATGGGCCCCAGGGGGGAGGGGGAGGGAGGAATAGAATAGATTGGACAGGGTGTTTTCAGTGGGCAGTGGAAGTGTTCTACCTGATCTTACAATGATGGACACAAGACATGGTAAATATCATCAAAATTTATAAAAGTGTATGGTCTAAAATGTAAAACATAATGTAAACCATTGTCCATGTTTATTAGCTATGTTTCACTATTTGTATATCAGTTATAACAGAGGTACCATCCACATATAAAAAGGTATTAATATGGGGGGGAGGAAATGGGGAGGATGTTGGTTATATGAGAGTGTCCTGTATTCTGTGTGTGACTTTGCTATGACATAGAACTTGTTTGAAAAAAAAAAGAAAAATAGTGAGACACTGGGGAAAGAGTGGGGGAAGGTGCCACAGTACAGACAGGATAGTGGATATTATAGTGATGAAAGGCAAAATGTTAAAAAAAAATTTTTTTAAATATTTTTCATTTTTTAAATATCTCAATCTTTTAATTTTATTATATTTTTAGTTTTTAAAAAAAATTATGTATTTTATTTCTTATATTTAAACTTAGCATTATTATTTCATTTTCCTATTAATTTTATTTTGCTGTTGTAATGGCTTCATTTTTGAAGAAACTTTGGATCACAGAAGGGTTACAACTGGAGTGGAGGAGGATCATTGGTGTGGGGTGTCAGTGATGGAGGATGCATGGGAGGAAATTCACCTGAACATACATATAAGGTATATAAAAATGTTCAAATGTTCACAGGGCATTGTCACAGTGGGTGAAGAGTCACACAATAACTGAGAAAATACCGAATTCCCATCCTGGAGAGCTCTGCCACATTCTTTAATGGAGCAGCAACAGTCCCCCAAGTGCAGGGACAGTGACTGGCGAAGGAGGATGATCCACTGATGGGCCCTTGATATTGATGACTAAGCTTATGAGCCTTTGCTCTTGAAATTGAAACTTTGCCTATTGTTATGGGGTGCCTAAGGATTGCCTCCTGAGAGCCTCTTTGTTGCTCAAATGTGCCTCTCTCTAAGCCAAGCTCAGCATGGGACATGACTCCTGGGGATGAGCCTCCCTGGCACTGAGAGATTGCTACCCAGCACCAACTAGCAATGCAACTGGAAAAAGACCTCAAATAAAAGGGGGAAGAGGTAAAGACAAATGAGTTTATATGGCTAAGAGACTTCAAAGTGAGTTGAGAGGTCATCCCAGAGGTAATGCTTACGCACATCTCAGAAGGACCTCACAGACTTCCAAAACAGATACTATTCCAACCAGTGGGGCTCCTGTGGGTTCTGGAGACACCCAGGTCCTATGGTCAGAGCAGATAGCTCTGGAGTTTGGTGCCTTGCCAGTGAGCCCTATCTTGGAGTTTGTGCTCCTGAGAGTAACAGAGTTGGACTCAATTATGTCTTCCCTGCACATGGCTCATCTGTCCCTTCTATTTAAACCTATACTTGGTGCTGGAATTTGTAGGCACATGTCCAGAGACTTGAGTCTTTGGGCTGTCTATGTGCCAGCTGGGCCTGGAACCTCAGCAGAGTTGCAACACCTACACTACAGCTCATTGTACTCACCCAGGACAACTGGCTGGGAGATGATGACAGACAACGATATCCCAGGGAACAGAGAGAGTCTGCAGCTGCAGGTAGGATAGTCATATCCATCTTCTCCATGGGATATAAATCCCCTCTCAATCGACAGTAGAGTGGACATCACCATCCTAGAATCCTTGGGACTGGGGGAAGAGCTATGGATTTGAGTGGACTTACTGGTATTCTACTATAGACATATTGTGATTCTAGCAATGGAAGAAATTACAACATTGATGTGGAGCTAGTGGCCACTGGAGGCTCTGAGGGCAGGGAGAGGGAAAAACAGTTGTAATACAGGGGCTTTTTCGGGACTTGGGAATCGTCCTGAGTGAGGTTGCAATGACAGGTATAGGTCATTTTATATATCATCACATTACATGCAGAACTGTGGGGGAGAGGATGTAGACTACAATGTGAACAATGATCCATGCTTAATGGCAAAGCCCCAGGATGTGTTTATCAATTGCAATGAAGGTGCCACACTAATGAAGGATGTTTATGTGGGAGGATGTGGGATGTGTGCGGAATGGTGCATATGGGAATTCCTATATTTTTGTGTAACATTTATATAATCTAAGTATCTTTAAAAAAAATCTTCAGTGAGTTGATTGCATATATGAATCTACAATCAACTGAGGAGTTTACCATCATCAATGAGTGATGTCTCATGCAATCAGCTGAAGGTATTAAAAGGAGAAGTGATTTCAGCATTCCCAAAGAGAATCCCCATCTCTACTTCAGATTGCCAGTGTCTCCTGGGGAATTCAACAAAGAACTTCATCACAGACCCTGGCTTGCAGTCTGCTCTATGGAATTTGTATTTGTGCATCCCCACGGTCCCCTGAGACAATTTATAAAATCTCATACTATTTTCTGATATCTTCTGTTGGTTCTGTTTCCCTAGAGAACCCTAACTAATACAGTTATCAATATAACATCTGTTCTAAATGGAGTTTTGCTACCCTTGAGAAAATTGAGTAGTAAATATTCTAGTTCATCCAAGTTCCTTGGTTCAATAGGGACACAGAAACATAAATCATGGTCTGGGGTAATTAAGATTTTGTGAATAAGGGATTATAACTCTGAATTGCAATTATAAATAACATTTCACTGCTTCCCCTTCTTTGTTACAAATAAGGGTTTTATTTGGCAGCTTAATTTTTCCCAGGAACTTTCTATTTTGAAATTTTCTTCGTGGACTCTTGTCCCTTCCTAAGTGTCTTTTGGGAAATGTAATTTTAGATGCTGGTTCCTCATAATATAGATTTTTATCACTCGTTTTTTGGATTTTTTGACATCTTATTTTTTAGATGCCTATTCAGAAAGCTGGCAATAATTATAATTCTAATTTTTGCTATTTAGCATTCATATACTCAGATTCCTTTACATTTTAGTTATTTATTAATAAAACAATTTAAGTTAGACAAATATCAAGAGATTTGGGAAACTCATTTTTAAGTCTCAGAGAAATGGTTTTTGCTATCATTTTCTATTAGTCTGGCTTGTAATAGGCATTCAATAAATGGTTCATTATCTTTCTCTTTCCTGATAATGACATATTGATGATGAATATCAAATTAGTTTTAGTTGAAAATTCATGTTGGATCTACCATAAGCATACTTTCAGAATCAGACCTTTTTTCATTTCTTCCACTGGTTCCACCATCATCTCTCATTTGGATCATTGCAATAGCCTCCTAGTTGATCTCTCTGTTTCACCCTGCTCTAGCCATGCTAGTTTCCTTTCTTTTTTGACTTCGTCAAGCATCTTGCTTCCTTAGGCCCTTTGTTAGCAGTGGGTGTTTCCTATTCCTGAAATACCCTTTCTCCAGATATACACATGGCTTGCTTCCTCTTTTCCTTCATATTATCTCAAAAAAGTCTACCCTGATTGTCTTATTTTAAATTTTCATGAGATCCCTCCCCACTGCTTATTCTTCTTACCTTGCTCTGCATTTTTCACATAAGTGTTTCACTTTATATACTATATACTTCATTAGATTTGTTGTTAATCATCTGTTTCTTCCTACTAAGGCAGAGATTCTTTACTGCTTTATTTTTTCCCAATCTATCCCAAGGACCTAGGAGCATTACCAGAGACATAATAAACTGAGTAAATGTGTATGGAATGAATGAAGACAAATAGTTAACTTCATTGAAATATATATGAAGAGATGATTTCCATTTTCAGACATATGATCTGGTTCCTTTCTGGTTATCTCATTATAGGTTTAGAGAGCATATTGCATAGTTATAACTTAAAGTTAAATTATGTGCTAAAGTTTTTTAATTTCTCCAAATGAGATAATAGGGGAGAGAATTTAGTCAGAACACTCAGATTCTCCTCTCCACTTCGGAGTCCATTATCGCCCTCTACTGATTCTCTGTATTATATTGTGTGTGTGGGCTGTAACCAAGCCTGTGTGTTTCACTTGGATATATAATTGTCCTGGTGGTCTGATGGAGTTTGCAAATCCATTATTTTCCTGAGTATGAGAGCAATGTGAAAATTAAATAAAAATTAATTATAAAATTCTAAAACAAATATTTCATAATAACGCATTGGAAAAAGCAGAATGCTGTTCAGATTATTCATTGAGTGTCTGAGGTATTCAGGTAGGAATGCATTGTAAACAGATTAAATTTTTACTTACTTACCAAAATTTAATTTTATGTGACTTAAAGGTCTATGAAATCTCATTTTTCTTCTTTGCATAGGAAGATGACTTGAGGATAAAGCATATCTTACATATATGAATATTTAAATGTTGGAAATAAAATCATTCCCTAGATTTTTACAAATAAGCATAATTTCAATACAGGAAGAGTATAACAATTTTGTAGAAATTACAAATATTTAATGTAGAAATGTGGGCGGAATTTTGAGAGATTTGGCTCACTGGTTCATGATGTCCTTGAAAACATCTGCCTTGTGGATTGAGACTTTCTATCTTGTGTTTGATATGTGACAATCTTTGCTTCATCTGGGAAAGATGGATTTGGCCTACTCTTACTATTGTTCTTTGAATATGGTGCTCAAGGACTTGAAGATTATATATTCCATTGAAAAATATCAGCAAGTTATAATAACTAAGAAAATAGAATCTTGAAATAATTTGAGAATTTCTTTTTTTCTCTCTATTAATACTAATTTATTAGCTACTTATATTTTGAAACAAGAAGATTGGTGCTCAATGCCCCAAAGAAAATAAGACAAGTTGTAATTCTATTTCACCGCCATCTAGGTTTTAAGAAAGTTCTTCACCTCACTTTGGGGCAGAATTACCATGTCTTATCAATGTAAGTTTGACCATGGACTAACCTTTCTTTACATCTACTTCCTCTAAGAATACCTCATCTGCTCAGAAATTTTAAATTAATTTAAGAAATTTCACCAGAAAATGACTGAGAAGTCATCATGAGTAATATATCATTATTATATGATATACTGTATGAAATTGAATAGAAATTTAGAAAAAATCCTATTTTGATTGATTTATATCTCTTTGAGTTCTGAATATTTTCCCACTCTTCAAAAGATCTAATTAATTAATTAGGGCCTAGTAAAAAGAAGAGATTTTTCCTGATCTTGGCAAACATTTCTCCAAATAGCTACTCCATTCTACAAGTACTTGGATAATGTGGGTGTGCCATAAATTTCAGTATGTAGTTCATCAGCATGACCAAAAATTAAGAATGAGAATGGGTGACGACATACTCTTTTGTATTAAGACCTATAGGGTCATATTTTTTGTGGGAATTTAATATGTGATATATTATTTGGAAACTTCCACTGTTGGTATCTGCTATGTTTAATTTCTGTACTGGTGATTATCAGCCAGGGGGCATGCATTGAGATCCCATCAGAATTGCAAAGGCAGTTGGCATGGTAAGAAACATACATTGTTTAAAATATTATATTTAACATTATATTTCAGTCTTATATTTAAAATGAAGAAAAAATACCCTATCATTTCAATAAAATAAATGATAACCAGAAAAACTACTTTGATAAGAGTTTTGGTTGCAGAAATATGCAGATGATAGTGTGGTAACACATTTGGGACAAAACATGCACTTAAGGTTCCTGACAATGCTTGTTACTTATTATTTTCTGTGCGTATATGTAAGGTATGGTTTTTATAGCTAGTAAAAATATATATCACCATAGAATCCCAGATTCTTATATGGGTTTACAGTATCCTACATGCTCTTGGGCTATCTATCCTACAACTCTTCCCATTTTTCCCTCTATTCCAGTCACACTGGCCTTTGCATTTGCAATGCTCCTTCCTGAAATATCCTTCTCCAGGTATCCCCACTGCTCATTCTTTACACCCTAATCCCTCCTCTCACAGAGGTTACTGCCTCAGAGATGACGACATGTCAGTTTCTCTATCCAAACATGTCCCATGTCTCTCTATTCTTTTACCCACAGTTATTTTTCTTTATGTATTTGTTACAGTAGCATAGTATAAATTTACTACATTTTGTTGATTTTTTAAAAAATTGTCTCCCTTAACAAGAGTATGCTGGACAGCACATTGCCTGGTTCATTGTATCACCAAAGTTTAGAATAGTTCCAGGTCATTGTTGAAGAAATGAATGAGTGGAGGAGGAGGTCTCTGGCATTATGGGCTTCCTTGAAATGAATGCTTGTAATACCATCAGATAGATTATTTGATTAGTACTCTTTCTGTTTTTCTTTTCTTAAAAAATTTTTCTTTGGACTTTGAATATATCAACCCAAACAAACCAAAATCAAGCAAAGCAAACACAAAAAGCACAAAACAAAACCCCAATTATTTTTATGAGGTAAGGTTTGTTCACATTACACAGGATGGCACCCAATTACCTGGTGGGATCTAGATCATGTTTGAATAATATTTGACACAAAAAGGCAGATATTATTTTGTAAGATTTATTTTTACAAATCTCAATTATTTGTTGTGTAAGTTTGTATATCCTGAAATGTATGATTAAGAATCAGCAAGGTTTTTTAAAAAATTAAAGTTGTGGAGTATAGGAAAAAAAGCCTCAAACTATTTGAGAAACCCTTAAGAAAATGCATTCTTTATAAGAATAATTTGTTTTATTTTTCCTTCAGGCACCTAACTGATGACATAGCTGGCATTAACACATTTTAATTTTGAAGATACTCATCATCTACTTTTTTTTTTCATCATCTGCTTTTGTTCTTATTTCTGATGAATCTACAGATGAAGAAAATTGTGCTTAACTGCTTATTTGATATATATATAGAGAAGAAATTCTATTTTCTCAACCAATGGGGTCAAAGTTTTTCAAATCAAATGAACTGAATAAAAAAAAAAAAAAAAAACCCACACATTTGTCTAGTCCTGTGTTGTTTTGTAGATATTGTTCCCTCCATTAAGATTTCTAGTGAAAATTAAACAATATTATTTTTAGAATATAATAGAGAAGATCCACTACTTGAAATCTTAAATGACAACTTTAAGCAGATTTGTATACCTTTAGTAGATAAATCAGAAGCTTTTAAATACACTGAACCAGAAACACCATGATAAATTCCAATTCATTGCTCATTGTAATCTACCTCCTATAACCAGACTCTAAGCAAAATCAGGCATAGCAGAATTAAAAAAAAAAAGTTTATTCTTGATTTGATACACCTTTAAAGGATATGAACTTTGAATACTATTTTTAAGGAAAGAATTAAATCTATGAATAAATTAAGGGTGAATTGAAGTTATTATATTTTCTAGATATTGTAAAGTAAAATCTTAATTGGGAAAAGATATCCATGATAATGGTAAAAAATAATTGATAAGGGTTTAATAACCAGAATATATAAAAAAAACTTCTGTAACAATAATAAAAAGACAATCTAACCAATTAAAAAAGGAGCAAAGGGCTTGAATAGATATTTCTACCCAGAAGATACACAAATGGCCAATAAGCACATGAAAAGACACTCAACGTTATTAGCCATTATGAAAATGGAAATCAAAACCACAATGAGATAAGATCTCATGCCCACCAGAATGGCTATTATTTACAAAACAGAAAATGACAAGTACGGTTGAGGATGCCAAAAAATAGAAACCACAGTGCATTGTTGCTGTGAATATGAAATGGTGCAGTTGTTGTGGAAAACAGTTTCATTGTTCCTTAAAAAGTTAAGTGTAAATCTACAATCCTACTTCTAGGTAGCAGCCCTAAAGAATTGAATGCAGGAACTTGGACAGATATTTGTATACCAATGTTCACAGTAGCATTATTCACAATTGCCAAAAGGTGGAAGAAATCCAAATGGCCATCAGCAGATGAATGGAGGAAAAACAAAGTGTGGTATATAAATATACATACAATTATTCAGCCCTAAAAAGGCATGAAGTTCTCTTACATGCTAGTACCTGGATGATCCTTGAAGACATTATGCTGAGTGAAAAAAGATCAGATACAAAGGGACAGATATTGTATGATTCCACTTATGTGAAATAGCTAAAACCTGCAAATTTATAGAGATAGAAAGCTATAGGTTATTAGAGATATGAGCAGGGAGATTGGGGAGTTAATGCATAAAGGGTACATGGTTTCTGTTTGAGTGACAGAAAAATTCTGGTAATGGATAGGATGAAAGTAACACAACATTGTGAATGTGAATAATCCCAAAGATTGTTTTCTTGAGAGTGGTTTAGGTAGGAAAGTTCATGTTGTATATATGTTTCCACAATTAAAGAGAGTCTAAAGACACCATAACAATTAAGTGCAATGCATGATCTTGGACTGAATCTTATAATGGAGGAGGAAATGCCCCAAAGGACAACATTGGCACATACGAAACAATTGGAATATAAACTGTAAGTTATATATCAGTGTTAAATTTCTTGAACTTGATAATTGCACTTAAGGTGGCTACATAAGTGAATGTCCTTGTTCTTAGGAAATGTAAATGGAAGCAGTAAGTGTTCAAGGAGCGTGATGCATGCAATCTACTCTCAAATGTTTAAAAAATATATGAATAGATAAATAACACTACCGATGGATAGGCAGAAAGATGGACAGGCAGACAGGTAGGTAGAATGATATGGCAAATGTGACAAAATGTTAAAAGTTGGTGGATCTGGGTGTCTGCGTAGGGGATATATTGGAGTTCTTTGGATGGGGTTTTTACAACTGTCCTTTGAGTTTGAAATTATTTCAAAATAAAAAGTTTACTAAAAATCCTAGTTTTTAAACCTAGCATTGAACTTTTTACTGGGAGAATTATAGGAGAAGCTATTGTAATTTAATAATAATTTTTGCTACCAAAGCAACTTCCAGAAAATCACTTTGAAAAATTTTTATGGTGAAATCTGTCTTGGTTTATTTGAAAATATGTGAGCCATATTTCATTTCTCATCCTATTTTTTTTACCCAGTATTTATTTGTAAAGATTTTTTCACTCTTCATTTCTCACTGTGAGTTTAAAACAGTCCAAAATCTTAATAGTTAAAATATGCTTTATTTTCTAATGTACTTACAATTGAAAATATTGTAATGAGCAACTGACTCAAATTCATGATCCATATGTCTCTTCATTGCAGTAAAATAAAATATTTCTTTTAGTATTAAAATAATGTTTTATAATTACCAGTGCTCTGTGTTTAATTTTTTTTTTTTTTTAAAACCAAAAGATTATACTGTAAGTTTGAGGGAAAGGAGTATATACAAACTATTACATGTGTACCCAGATTCTTCTGGCTCTATTTGCTTGTGAGAATGATTGTATAATATTTATGGCAGAAACCCAAATCTGCATACTCTGACCTACTATGTGCTTGACATGCAGAAAGTTCAGATTTTCTCTTTCTGGGCCTCTCTCCTCACCTCAGAACCATTCCACCTGTAGTCCCTGGGGAGGAGACCACCTCATGGGTACTATAACTGGGCGACCCTATCTGCAGCTTTGTTCTTCCTCTGCTGTGGTATCCATAGCATTTGCCATCCTCTGGGTGCTGATCCAACTGGAGAGCTGACCCCTACCTCTTACTTGCTGCCCATCTATTTGCTGCCTCCTTAAATTAATGCTCTCCAGTGATTTTCCCTTTTCCCTTGCAGAACAAGTCCTTTGGTTTTCTTCTAACAGCTTTTGAAGACTTTCTTTGTGGCAGAACTGTTGGATTTGGTTCTTTCCTTAATAACACAGTCATCTCCTTTCCTGAGCATACAGGTCCAGGTGGGGCAGGGACGCTGAATAAGCAGGCTGGTCCAACATAGTCTAACTCTGTAATTCTGTACCTGAAAGAATCCCTCCCCCACCCCATCCTGGGTTTGCAGCCTGAACACAGACTGGCCAATTCATACTGTAATTTCCCCTCCCTTCTCTCCCGTCCTTCCTCCCTCCCTTCTTTTTCCTTTCTTCCTTTCTTCTTTCCAATATACCCTAAGCACCTATGTACCTCACATTATGAAGTATCCTTCTGAGACCCTATTACCATAAAGAGACCACCAATCTAAGCATAGCTGAAGCCCAGTTATAACTGCATTCATAGTCTTTCTCATGTGATTTCTGCCTCATCCAGAGCTTTAAACTTACTCTAAAATCTAGGAAGAGAAAACCTTCCATTCTCTCAAAAAATGTAAGGAATTCACATGCTTCCTCTTTTTGCAAACCAAAGAAGACTTGGAAACAGAAAACAAATATCCCAAACCAAGGGATGTGTATCAGCAAATGTCTCAGTGTGTCTAAAACACACAGAACCTTTTATGACAGTCCCACAGCGAGTCTGTACAATGCCCTCAAAGCTCTCAAGGGGGCAGTATGTCCCAATGCTGCAGGTTATCAGGAGGCACACATTCAGAAGCTCAGGATGATTTTTGTGGATTGGTTTTTATCTTATCTGGCTAATGAACCATTTCTAGGGAAAATAATTCTACAGGAAAGTAGGGTGTTTCATTAATCTCTCTTTGTCCCCCTTTTCTGTTGTGCGATAAATAGAAATATATACCTCAAAGCATAGCATTCTAGCATTTAGGACTGAGGGCAATAGGTTGAGGATTCAGAGGCAATATGCTGATCAGGAGACTTGTTTTCTGTTGTCAAGTCTTATTGGAGACAAAAGAGGAGAAAACATGACATTTGTTGAGAATCTATGAGGCTTCTTCCACCTAGGATTTAGTGTGATTTGGAAATTTTAGTGATTCAGAAAGATTCTTAGGTTTGAGTGTTTGCTGTGAGAGCATCAGTGAGGAGTCCACCAGATGGGACAGGATCCTGAGCAGGAACAAACCATGATTGCTGCAGCGACCCAGTACAGAGAGATGTAATCCCTCGTGGTACTCTCTGTGGAAACCCAGGCACTATGGGACATTGTTGAGCTATTATTACAATATGCATATTGTACATCATATGATTTTGTTGATACTGTTTTATTATTACAATTTAAAGAGTTTGTAGAAATAAATAGCTTTAGCTGTATAGGCAATTTAAAGGTAGCATGATTCCTTATAATATAGGGGTTTTCATGCCACCAGTTCACCTAACTAACTAGTATATTTGCATTTACTGAATAATATCTCTAAAAATATATGAATAGGAAATGTGAAAGGGATTTGTAGACAAACAACATACTTTGTGTATGGAAAAACATACCTTCCCAAATATGTCCTAGTACAAGTTTGAAAACAGGTGAAATTAATTCTCAGGTATTCAGAAAGAAAGGTTAGAGATTTGACTGTCTTTGGAGTTAGAAGTAGTGAAAGGGCTAGGGGTTCTATGGAAATCACTAATAGAAACCTTGTCATCTGTGTAGTCATATTTCTAGACACATCAATTACTAAGAACTTGAGAAAATGTGTAAAATGTCTTTATTTATGAGGTAAAGCTCAAATTAGGAAACATTTCTCTCTCTTATCTCAAGAGGGTATTACTAATTTGTGTAACCAACCACTAAGTTTTGCACTCTCCAGGCATTGTGCATCTCATTCTATCTAACCTTTGTTACCTTCTACAAGACCTAAGGTATTCTTGTATTAACAGATTAGGATAAACTAATAGGTGTAACCAAAGGCAGGTTTATTAGGAAGCAAATGAAAGTTAACTCGTAGGGTCCTGCATTTCCCCAGGCCCTGGGAGAGCTGAGAGTTGCTGAGAGTTATAAAGTATAAGAGGTGGGAAGGGTAAGTCAAGCTGCAATCAGGAAGCATGTATGTGTAAGGAATACTGATAATTGCTTAATGAGATTTCAGAAGAAAGAAGCATAAATATCCAAGGCTTCACAAAGTGATTTTAAAAATTCTTATTCTTAAATAAGTTCACATTTGACAGTTTTGTATTGTTAATGTTTGTATGGCTTCATAAATATGGCCTTCAAATAGCTTGAGATTGACAAAACCTGCATCCATCCTCGACTGTAACAAGTAGATGAGAAAATGCGCAAAAGCTCAAGCACAATGCAAATATTTTCTTGTTTTGTGGAACACTTTTGCTTGCATGAACAGGTTGGTGGGGCAATCCTTCAACATAGTTATTCAAGGAACTAGTCTAATGGGCATTCTGCTATCCTTAATATGGCTTAGAAGGTAACCATGGGGTTATCAACATTCTAGGCAGCCAGAGGAAAAGAAACATGTGCAAGGGAGGATTTTGTGGGCCAGCCTGGGAAGTGATGCACTTGGCCTCTGTTCACATTCCACTGGGTCAGCCATGTGGCCATAACCAAATGTTAGCTACGTTCTCATGAAGTGGAGGAGAAGAAGGCTTTTGGTTGAATGCCTACTGTATGCTCTGCAACAAGCCAATTCATTGAGTGCCTTTTATGGTCTAGGCACTTAGTTTGTATAGATGTGCCTTTTTCTGTGTGGTATAATCCATTTTGCTAAAGCAAGAAAAAAATTGAAAGGAAATAAATGGGATGATATTTAAAATCTCCCTCTAGCTCTATATTTACCTATCAGTCATTTAAGGAACACACATTAACTTAATGCTGACTTACAATCTAATGTGTACTAATAATTAAACCTCCTAAACACGAATTATATTTCTGAACTTTATAATCTAAAGAGATTGAACACAGTGTGACACCAGAAAACAGGAAGATCCAGGTCTCCATCCTCTTTCAGTAATTAAAGTTAGGTAAAAATCTGGAAAAACAGTGTCACTGTGGGTACTTAAGCATTAATGACCTAATAAACCACAGCAAACACTGCAAAATGGAAATTAATTGTGTGTTACCTTTTAATATGTTTGCTTAAAATTAATGTGCAAATATCATAAGGATTAATGGTGTATTTATGAAGTCATCTAAGTGGAATGGGAGTTTAGAATGCACAGAAAATTAACAGATTAACAAAGAAAATGCTTTCAAAATGAATGCTGAAGTTGTTAAATGAGAACTGCAATGCTTAATTTACAGATTTTTTGAGAATCAAATGAAATGAAATATGAGAATGGGCTTTGTTAATTGTAAAATACTTCAGAAACACAAGTAATTCTTATTCATGTTTTTAGTACTATGCTAAAATTTTCATTATGATCTCCTCTGAACCTAAAACAGTATGTAGTAGATATCCAAAACGCTTTTACTTGGAAACATTCTTTATCATAATTTGAGACCTTTTTTCTTTGCTAAGATAAACCTCTGAAAATTATAATTGTCGATGGAAAGTGTGTTTGGATGTGCAAATATTTGCTCCAGCAAATACCAGAAAATGAGTCAGGTTTAAACAATGAAAATTTATTTGCTTCAAAGCTTGAGGCTAAAAGAAAGTCCAAATCAAGTCATCATCAAGGCAATGCTTTCTTCTCAAAGTTCTGGGACTGGTTGCCGGCGATCCTTGGTCCTTAGTAACTGATAAGGCAAAGCACATGGCAGTGTCTCCTAGTCTCTTCCTTCTCTTCCCGGTTCCATTTATTTCAGCTTCTGGCTGCTTCCTCTGTGTTTTTTTTCCCCGTGTCTGAATTTCATTCTCTTATGAAGTGCTCCAGTAACAGGATTAAGACCCATCATAATTGAGGTGAGACACAACCTAATGAAGTAACCGCATTCAAATCTCCTGCTTACAATGGGTTTACACCTATAGGAATAGATTAAATTTAAGAACATGATTTGCTGGGAGTACATACAGCTTTAAACCACCACACATGACTTTCCAGAAAAGTAGTTAGTGGCTAAAGAAAGAGCAAATCGTGCCTGAAATTGTTTTGGTTTGTTTTGTTTTCTTTCCTTCTTAATGCCTTAAGGATTTCAGTTTTGGAAATTAGTATGGTTTACATTTTCATTGCCACAAATTTTCTATTAGATAAAAGTAAATAAAATTTGTGTTTTTCTTATCATAACCTAAATAAGGCTCACATAAATGAAGGGCAGGAATTCAGAAATTTTTAATAACAAATCATCAGATTCCTAAGGCAGCAAATACGTTCCAGGGAAACAGTTTAATAGTCCTATAGTAAGAATAATTAGTTATTATTAAGGGTGAGATACTCCTTCTCAATAGAGCAATGATGAAGATATGATCTAAGAAAACTGGGTAACAATTGAATAACAGACTGAGCAAGGTGGGCATTATTCTTTAAAAAAGATGGAGTGAGTTCTGGGATAGGCAAGGTAGAGATAGAGACGAGTGCCTTGAATCAGTCCTTTAGATAACCACCAGACAGGCTGGAACAGACATGCACACACCTCAATCTGTGAATAAAGTGATCTCTGTTAAATCTGGATCGGGAACTGGGATCTGAACTGGGACCACAAGTTGCCACTATGCAGAATCAGAGAATGGGTGGGAGAAGGGCTAGTAAAAGTGTCACAAAGCTTTCCTACCTTTTTTTTTTTAAGGGAATAATTATTATTTTATTCACTTTTGAGTTATCTTTAATTTCAAGTTGGTTTTATCTTATGTGGTCTTGATTCATTAGATTTTCCCCCATATTTTTCTGTGTAAATACTTTGCAGATACAGTAATCATTTCCATAATACCACCTTGATTCTAAGTGCAAAAAAGAATGAGAAATCCTGTAAATTGGCTGCACTCAATGATAAAACTTCTTGAATTGGGTACCTTTAAAGATGCCACTAAAGTTCTTAAAAGAAAATATTCTATATACCAAATTATTTTTCCTTGGGAAGGTGAGAGAAGAGGGACCGGATAGGAAGGGACATGATGGCCATGATTTGTGTTAAAGGCTCCTGCAACAAAATGAATGCATCCGTAGGCAACTGCATTCAGCAAAAGGGTGTATTGAGCAGAATCTTCAGGCAGATTTCCCACCTGCCTGCCCTGCCCTTCTCTCCCCAGTCAGGCTTGTCTGAGGTTTCATTCCACATACAAGCAGTGGATGAATGAAATACTTTACAAGGTATAGCAGAGTTGATATTGAAGAATAGGACCCACTCTTACTTTAATAAGAGTTATAAGGCCTTGGAATTCCCCTGCTCCATGCAATAAAACAAGTTTTATATATGCCCCGCCCATATATTTTTCTAATGTTTTCTTATATAAATTTAAGTATTTTACAAAAAGGCTTTTCCCTCCAAACATATAAATTTGAGTGAAACATATATTCACCACCTATAAACTTGTTTCTTCATTAAATTATAAATGTGGTCTGATATTAAGGGTCTTTTGACCACGGGAGATCAGTGGAGACTGGATTGCACCATGGAGAAGGCACTTGTATTTCCTGATGTGTCGAGCACCTATCTCAGTGAGCACTCACAGAATCATTGTCCTCCAAACCAATGCCAAGATCCCCCAGTGCCTGGTCACTGTTGCAGCTGGGGGAAATGGTGAGTAAACATGATTCTAAACTCAAGGAAATAAAAAATGAAAACAGCATGGATGTTAGTTCTTAGTTTAGAAACAAACTACAAGCAAAAAAATCCAAAGTGTTCGTTCATGAAGACTCAAACCTGTTTCATTCTCTCACAAATTATAAAATACAAAGGTCGCTATTTTAATGACAAAAATCAAACAGTACTGAAAGGAGTTTGTATCAATGGACAAAAAAGTCTATTCCTCTGAGCGAGGCTCTAAGGAGCAGCACGCAGGCTGAACAGTGGCTTCCCTACTTCTGGGCCAGAAGTGCTGTCCTACTGGCCTTCATCTTCTCTAGCTACTTGGTCAGGTGGCTGATGGTCATCTCCATCTCCTCAATCTTGTCCAGTGCTATTCATAACTCTCGTTGTAGCTTCCTCTTTTCTGCTTTCAGTTCATCGTCAACTTTCTCAGCCTTCTCAGCAGCAGTTTTATACCTCAGCACCTGTCCCTCCAGCTGGCTAATAATTTGCTCCAAGGTGGTTCTATCCTGTCCTGCTTTTGAAAGCTTAAATTTGTACTCACTAATTTGTCTATTGGCATCTCTCTGCATTTCAATGAACTGCAAGTCTGAGGCATTCTGCAGTCCTGCCCACTCATCCACTGTGCCTTTATTCAGGAGCGCTTCTGCCTTTTTCCTCTAACTGCAGCTTCATTTCTCTAATCTGTGATAGTGGCTCTTCCTTTTCTCCAGCAAGTTTTCGTAGCCTTACATCCAGTGGCCCTTCTCCTGCTGACTCCAAGGCCTGAGCAGCTTCTTGACTCCAAGACACTGAGCCAACAGTGATGGCTCCACCACTGGTTCATGATTGACATCACCATTGGGAGTGCCATCCGGGATTATAGCTAAACCATAATTCTCAGTTCATCTCTGTGGCGAAGACCTTTAAATTCATCCGTTTTATGCTGCAGCAAGCTACACATATGTTTCGTTCTTTCTAACTCCTTTGATTTTTCTTCGTTTTCTCTATAAAATTCTGCCATCCGTTCCTCCGGTTCTTCAATAACGTCCTTGAAGTACAAGGCTTTCTTGTACTTTCTTCACTTCCGACAAAGACTCACGCAATTCACTTAATGAAGTATCTGGATCTATTAAGCTGCCGGTATCCCCACTGTCTCCTCTGGATGAGTTTCCACTTAGAGGAGCTGTTGCTGAGAGAGAACTTCGAGATGAAACAGTAAATTTCATCATACTGTTTATCAGATTTTTCATGCAACTCTTTTTGTTGTCGTTCCAGTTCTCTCAAGCGTGTACCTCTTGCTTCTGCCCTGGCAGGCCGTTTTGCTGCCAGCCTTGCCTCCCTCCGCCTCTCTGGCAATGTGACTCAAAGCTTCACCGTCTGCAGAAGATCGGTCTTTTACAGGTGTTCTTTTGCTTCCAGGGCCAGGAGGCCCCATCTTGTTTTCTTAATAGTCGTTTAATTCTGAAAAACAACTTCACTCCGATTTCAGCCCTGTTTTCAGGCGCGGGCGGCGGCTGCATCGCGGCCAGGGAAGGGCCGGAGCTCTGCTCGCCAAGTGGGGCAAGGGACAAGGGGTGCGGCGGGTGGGGTCAGTACGTGTCTCGGGCCTGGCAGATGAGGCTGGACGCGGCAGCTTCCGGCTCCGATGGTCAGTCGATGGGTCAATGGATGTCCTCTCTGGACCGCGGCTAAGGCAGCGGAACGCCCAGGGGTGGAACCGCAGCCCAAGCACAGCAGAGGAGAAGCAGGTCCACAGGGTCCTTTCCTACTATTGTGTGTGTGTGTGTGTGTTTTAATATACTTTAATTTTTTTTAAAAAAGATACTTAGATTACATAACTGTTACACAAAAAATATAGAGGATTCTCATATGCCCTATTCCCTACCCCTCCTACACTTTCCCACATTAACAACATCATTGATTAGTGTGGTACATTTGTTACAATTGATGAACACATACTGCAGCATTACTACTAAGTGTGGATTATAGTTTACACTATAGTTAAACTCTCTCCTGCACAATTTTGTAAGTTATAGCAAGATATATAATGGCCTGTATCTGTCATTGCAACATCATTCAGGACAATTCCCAAGCCCCCAAAATGCCCCATATTACACCTGCTTTTCCCTCTCCTTTCCCTCAGAACCTCTGGTGGCCACAGCCTCCACATCAATGATATAAGTTCTTTCATTGCTAGAATTACAGTAAGTCTATAGTAGAAAACGAGTATTCACTATGATACCCACTATGATAACCAGTGATGGTGATGCCCACTCCACTTCAAATTGAGAGGTGGCTTAGATACCATGGAGCAGATGGATGGGATTCTCTTACTTGCAGTTGCAGACTCTCTCTGTTCCTTGGGATGGGCATTGTCCATCATCACCTCCTTGTTAGTTGTCCTGGGTGAGTCCAATGAACTGAAGAGTGGGTGTTGCTACTCTGTTGAGATTCAGGGCCCAGCTGGCACATGGACAGCCCAAAGATTTAATTTAAGTCTCTTAGACATACACCTATCAACTCTAGTACTAACTAACTGTTCAAATAGAAGGAGCAGAAAAGCCATGTTTAGGGAAACCACAACTGAGTCTCTTTTACTCTTGGGAGCATAAATTCCAAAGTAGGGCCCACTGGCAGGGCACTAAACTCCTGAGCAGTCAGCCCTTCCTATAGTGTCTGGATGTCTCCAGAACCCTCCAGAGCCCTACTATTTGAGACAATATTTACTGTGACAGTCAATGAGATTCTGCTGAGATGTGCATAAGCATAATCTCTGGAATGACCTTCCAACTCTCTTTGAAGTCTTTTAGCCATATAAACTCATTTGTCTTTACCCTTTCCCCCTTTTGGTCAAGGTCCTTTTCCAGTTGCATTGCTAGTTGGTACTTGGTAGTAATCCCTCAGTGCCAGGGAGTCTCATCCGCAGGAGTCATGTCCCAGCTGGGGGAAAGGTAATGCATTCATATGCTGAGTTTGGCTTGGAGAGAGGCCAAATTGCTTTTTTCTTGATTCAGCACTTTCTTGATTGTTTAAACCTTTGAATGTTGTCCAGAGTTCTGAAAAAGTTGGTTCTTCCAGGATCTGTTTGTTTTTCAGTGTTTCTTTGGGGGACAAGATTTTGGGACTCTTTACTCTGCCACCTCAGTGATGTCCTCCATAATCATATTTTTTAAGCAGCAAAGAGTATTTATGAAGCATCTATGTGTCTGGACATTGTAATATATATTTACTTTTAACAGGTACAAAAAGTATTCCAAGTTGTTTAATTACATACTATAATTGTATGTATATAACTGCATATAACTATACTAATGGCTAATTATGTTAATTATATGTAAATTAATGGGAGAGAAGAGGCATGGTGGGAGAAAGACTCACAATAGCTTAGATATATGTACTATGTATTATGTACTAATGTACTATGTATCTGTGTATTTCAGATACACAGTACATTAAACAAGCAAGTTTTTTTGTTGTTTGCTTATATTAGCAAAAGCCATTATACCTTTAGATAATGTATGTAATGTACAGAGTAGAGAGCAAAATATCATGTGATACTTTAATAACATCATGCTAAATATATGTTTAATGGAACATATCAGCTATGCAGGAAAACAATTACTCATATATACTGTTGTTTTCAATTTTGCTTGATAATACTGATTGGGACATTTAACATCAAATGCAGGAGATAGGTAAATTTATCTTTGAAATTCAAAGAGGTCCTCAAGGAGACCAACTGGAAAATATAGAAAAATAAAATAAATCATCCATATCTTTATACCCTAAGGCAACCTTTATTAAACTTTGATGTTTCCTTCTCCAATCAATTTTCAAATGTAAATATTTCTGTCTTGTTTATTAAATGTATTTGTGGCCACCCTCTTTATACAATGTCTTTATACAGTGTTGTATCTTTTCTGTCATATAATAAATTAAGGCAGACACAATTCCATCATCACATTAGTTCTTGCAGGGAAGGGTAGTTATGTGTCCTTGTTCTGCTTATTGAGATATGGATATCATATAATTTGCCTAAGTCCATAAAGAAAACCAGGACTCAAAGACAAGTATTAGGGTTCTGATTATTTTCACCTTTCAAATATTCTACACTCCCTTCAGAATAGTATATGGACAGGCATAGCTGTGGGAGATATTAAATAGAAAAAGATTTTTTTTAAAGGTTCTATGCTGTTGTTTTCTGTAACAGCATCTTTCTTTTTCTAATATTTTTACCTCCATCTTCCAAGTATTTTCTGGTAAGGCCTCAGGGAGTCCAATGACAACATCTCCTGGCCAGAGTAATCTAATAAATTGCATCTATCTGAAGGATATTGATTTTGTCAAATGGGTCTCAAAGTTTGGATCATAGAACCTGGAAGAACCCTGAGATCATTTTAGGGGATCCATGAGGTCAAAACGATTTTTATAGTTTATATGCCTTTTTGTTATATTTACATCTGCAGTGATGGTGCAAAAGCAATGATAGATAAAACTGTTAGCACTTCAGCATGAATTAAAACAGTGATACAATATACTAGCAGTTGGTGTGTTTTTCACTGCCACACCAGGCAATTTTTAAGTCAGTTTCAGCTAAGGATGTTTCTGATGTAGTATACATAACTTACTTTTATTAAACCTTAATCTTTGAGTACAATTCTTTATAACATTACATGTGAAAAAATGGGGAACACACATAAAGCATTTCTGCCATTCACCAAAATAGTATTGCTGGTTTTAGAAAATGCTGTGTGAGATTGTTTGAGTTGTGAGCTGAATCATATTTTTAGTTGGAAGAATAACTGACAGATGGCTATTCATACTTGAATATTTGACAGATATTTTTCTGAAGATTAACAAAGTGAACCTAACAGTATTTGTTGTAAATGATAAAATTTAAGCTTTCAAGCAAAAATTAAGAGTTTGGAAAACTTGTCTCAGCAACCAAGATCTTGATGGTTTCCCAATACTTAAAAACTTTTCTGGTAAGATGGGTGGTGATATTAACGGATATGATCTTTTTATATATTAAATATTAATCACATGATGGAATATTATGCAGCTGTAAGAAGAAATGAAGTCATAAAGCATATAGCAACATGGATGAACCTGGAGGACATTATGTTGAGTGAAGCAAGCCAGACACAAAAGGACAAATACTTTATGAATGCATTACTATGAACCAAATATATTGTGTAATATATTGTTTGATTCCAAAAAAAAAAATAAAAAATACATGTATCCATTACATTTAATTGAGAAATGTATATATTTATTCATCTGTGTTTACTTTTTAGTTTTTAATTGTTTATGTTTTCAATTATTAAATGTACAAAATAAAGTTAAAAAAATCTTTTAAGATTTAGCAAGCCAATATTTTTCAAGTGATCAGGGTATGGTGTTAAAAAACAAAGCATGGGAGCAGACTATTCAAAGAGCATGATAAAACAATGGATTTTAACGTGTCAAAATACAAAAAAAAATGATTGATATGGTTTCAGATTCCATATTGCAACTAGTCGTTAAGAAATACAACTTGTTGGATTTTTGTGTAGTATTAAAAAGAATATGCACAATCTGAAAGGACTCTTAAAATACTCCTCCCCTTTCCAACTATCTGTGACTGGCCAAATTCTTTATACTCTTTAACCAAAACAACACTTAAAGCAGATTAAATGCAGAAGTAGAGATGAGAATACAATCAATTATTAAAGGCAAGATATAAAATGCTACTCTCCTCACAAATGTTTTTTAGGAAAAATAGTTACTTTTAATAAACTATCTTAAATATATTAAAATATAACAGGTTTATTATTATTTTCAAACAAATTAGTAGGTATTTTAAAATTTTCTCAGTTTTAATTTCTAATACTGTATCTATGGATATAACCTATATAAACATGCTTTTGGGGTCCTCAAAAAATTTTTTTAAAGTGTAAACAGGTCCTGTGATGAAAAATTGTAAAAACCATTGGTCTGGTATGTTTGTTCTCCTAGTTAACACTTGAATTTTAAGAGGCTCCTTCACTTTTTTAACCCAAAGTGGAAAATTTAAACATTGTGACTGGGAATGTGAAAGAAGTAGTGATTATTAAAGAAAGTTTTAATGCCTCTCTGAAGGATGTTTTTTTGCAAAAGTGAAGAATGGCTCTATGTGGCAGGAAGTACCCTCCCCCATAATCAATGTCTCAGGGAATCTAGGATCCAATTTCTGCAGTAGATACTGGTTTGGGTTGTCTCTTTTATAGTTTCAAAAAAGAAAGCAGAAATGCTAGAACTGGAAAGGAACTTAGTAAATACCCAATCCTTCTCATTTGTTTTGTTGATAAGAGAACCAAGGTGCAGAAAGAAACGTTTTGTGACTCATTTAAAATCCTGTGACAAGTTGGCACCTCTCAAACTAAAATCCAGTTTCCCTGAGCCCTTGTCTCTTCCTATTGTACTGTGTATCTTGAAAATAGCTTTATTTTAAAATTGCATTATTGCTTTCTGACATTATGATGGGGTTGACCTTAATCTCATCTCAATTTAATGACTCCATCTTTCAGTTGATTCCTTGTGTGGTAGAATTACACACAATTACGGGAGTACAGCATAAATTCCAGGGCTATTGTTAACTTGGAATGATGAGTAAGTGCAGGATGACCTTTGCTGATCAAATATAGAAACAGAAGCCCCATAGAGGGTGGAGGGTAGGAAGTTTCTCAATGTAACCATGTACATCTATGTGGATGCAGGTCTGCTGCTGCCTGTGATCCCAACAAGCTACAGGGATCACTGTGAGTCCACGCCAATGGTTAGCTCATGTAAATTGTTCCTTAAATTTTCCATTATTTTTTTCATTCACCACAAGTGACTGAGACTGAAGTGGATTTCTTTTGCAGAAGAAATGTCACATAAGGAACACATATACATTATATACATTATTCTTTCAAAATTATGCTCTCTTAATCACTGAGATTATGTAGTGTGTTGAAAAATAAACTCATTCAATTAAAATAGGGATAATCACTCCAACTGAATATCCCTTCCCTTATGTATCCAGTTTCTCTTGTTCTCTCATAAACATGTACTGTACCTCTAACCTAGAAAAAAGTGTCAGAGAAGCATGCATTTTATCACAATTGACCACAGAAAAATAAAATAAAACAAGAACATTTGGACAAGATAGAATACATCTAATGCTAAAAATTCAAAAAATAACTCAGAAATACATATCCCAGTGTTTATGTGACCAAAGAAACAACTCCGTACATGTGACTGAACATACCTATCAGGTAGAAGTTGATTATGCAACTTTGACAACCATATAGTTTTGATGTTGACTATCAAGTAGTTTAATTCAGAAGACAGGTCTAATTTGAAAATTAAAACGTCCAGTATCTGTATGATTGTGTGTGTGTGCATGTGTTTGTGAATGGGTGCTGTATATACTGGAAAATTTCTAGCATTTTACCATATGTTCTAAGAACTCATTTATTTTGAAGATTTGAAAAAATCCTGGAATTTTCAGGTAGTCAAATGATCTTCTTATTATACTGCATCTGATAAATTACTTAGTGCTATTATGGGCACAATCTTGTAAAAATAACCAGTGTTCCTCCTACCTTCCCTTTCCAACACACAAATACCCATAGAAATTCAATATTATCCTAGGATGAAGACCAACACATTTTCTCTGAGATTATTTATACTATTTCCATGGCCAAAATTTATTTTTTGATAAATATCCTTGGTTATTTTTAGTGATCAACAGGCTCATTCTGTTCTCTACAGGAATTCTCTCTTCAGAGTTCTGCTATCTCTATTTGGTGGGTTCCTTAAACATTGGAATAAGGCAGAAACACTCTCCTCAAATTGGAGTTAAATATAATATTAGTAGTGGGCTCAATTATCCAAATGACTTTTTATAAGGAATTCTTCCCCACAGAGTTGTTGCTAAAGATAGAATTATAGAAAGTATTTTCAGGGCTAGTTATTAATGTGCCTCTTTCTCTCTCTTAAAATTAGAGTTTTAAAGCTGTGGAGACTTTGTTGAACACATAGTCAATGCATTTGTTTTATCAAAAAGGACAAAGAAAATAAACAGAATATCCTCCTCTGAGTGCAGGTTCTTTCCAAGTTTAGTTACTTAAGCATTTGAACAGCAGCACCAATAATGATGTAGGTCTATAATTCTCAGTGTTACTGAGAAACTATATTTGGGTTATGTCAAGGCTTAGTGGGGAAAGGTAGCTTGGGGAGGAAGAGGAAGAGGACTGAATGCTATGGGGTTTTTTTTTTTTGTAGGTACCGGGGATCGAATCCAGGACCTCATACATGGGAAGCAGGCTCAACCACTTGAGCTACATATGCTCCCAATGCATTTTTTTATCCCTCTCCCACCCCCAGATGATTCTCTCATCTGTCTGCTCATTGTTTGCTCACCTTCTCCAGAAGGCACCAGTGACCAAACCTGGGAACTCCCACATGGGAGGCAAGTCCCCAATGGCCTGAGCCACATCTGCTCCCCATAGGCTGCAGTGTCTGCTGGCTTGTGGCATCTGCTCATTGCGGCAAGGTGTGGGACTCTATCTCATTGTGGTGGGTGTGCATGTCTGCTCATCTTCTTTAGGAGGCACTGGGATCTGAATCCGGGACCTCCCATATGGTAGAAGGGTGCCCAACTGGTTGAGCCACATTCGCTTCCCCCAATGCATTTTTTTTTTTCACCAAATGAAAATAATGATTATTACAGGAAACAGGCATATAAAACATGATTTGTTAAAAAAAAAAAAAAAAAAAAAAAAGAGCATTAGATTAGAGACAGAGGTGAATAAAAAAACTCTGGTTTGAAAAAAATATATATATAGATAGATTAATAGAGATGATACTTGCACAGTGTGAGAATGTAGTAAATGTCACTGAATTGCACACTTTAAATGGTTAATTTTATTTTAAGTGAATTTAACCATAACAAGATATGTATGCCATTTCCAATGCATTTTTATTTTATACTTTTTCATGGTAAGGTCCTGACAACATTCCTACCACAATCTTTGGCCTACAGTTGGTAAGAAGAAAATGAAAGCCAGAGAATAAAAATGCTTTTTTTGAAATTTAGAGCTAAACATAGCTCAGTCCAAGAAGATATAATTCCAGCTGTAAAATTATTTTCTTTGGGAAATCAAGATGACACATCTATTAAAGATCTTTGACATGGAAAAAACTTGAACTCCTCTGAGGAAAGTTTTATGTTCTGTGATACGTTTGCTTACTGTTTTAAAGCTATTACATCAGTCTCAAACAGATCCCAAAAGTAGACCCAACAATAACTTAAAGTAAACAATTAATAAAGCAGAGAGATGTGTGAAGACCAGTTACAGAATATTAGCTTGCCCTGAATCTTCTTGTATACTGTAGACTCAAGTGCTCTTGTCCTACGTGTTTCCCCTCTTCCCCCTTCTATGCTTGTGGCCTTTTTCTTGTGGTTATCAGTCATCCTTACTACAATTGTTAAGGTAAATTTTGCTGCTTTGGAGCTCTGTATTTTGGTGTTTGCAGTTCTTTCTGATCATAAAGGAGCAAAGGGCACAAACAGGGTAACATCTCTGCTCAAGTGGATAGTGGTGATCTTGAATTAAACAGTTGACTAATGAAGGCAAGTCAATTATGTGTATGCATGTAAATCTTGGTGCAATGACATCACTGGGCAAGAGGCGAATTAATATCACGGCCTCTATTATTATTCTAGCCCTCAGCTTTCAGTGAAGTGAGGTGGTAATGGTGGTGGTGGTGGTTAAGAAGAGGAAGGATCAAACCATATTTTATAAAGATAAGCAAAATTTTCATGGAGAACATATGTTTGTTCAAGGGAGAATCTATTTTCATTTCATTTCATTTTATTTTATTTTATTTTATTTTATTTTATTTTATTTTATTTTATTTTATTTATTTATTTTTAAAGATTTTATTTATTTATTCATTTATCCCCCCCTTGCTGCTTGTGCTCGCTGGGTCAGCTAACCACGCCGTGCAGGCGGGCTTGCCTTCACCAGGAGGCCCCGGGAACCAAACCTGGGGCCTCCCATATGGTAAACGGGAGCCCTACTGATTTTCATTTTAGATTCCAAGTAAGAATTTTCTATTCCCTGTGCAGGGATTTTAGAATAATGTTAACCCCACCCCCACCCATCTATGCACCCTCCCCAACCCCTGCCTCCTTACTCCATGACAATGCAAAAATTCCCTTCCTAGGAACCTGGGGAGCTGGTAACCTGGGATCTCCAGCTAATGGACTTCAGGGAATCAGGAACGCTTTGAAATTATAGCCAAAATATTGCATGTGTAAATGTGCATTTTCTACTGGAAGGGTTTATAGCTTTCCTCAACGTCTCACAGAACGCTCTGACCCAAAAGTTTTAAAATACTACTGTGGAAACAACACTGTTATCAGAGAACAGATATAAAACAAAGCACTCAATGTAGATCAAGAGTGTTGCAATATCACCCAACAAGAAATATTCAGAATGTCACTCCCACAGAAATCATTGGATAAAGAAGAGTTGCCTAGAGATTGCCCTTTGTGCAATTGCTCAGACAACTCCTTAGACTCCTTATTAAGGGCTGTGAAGCAGGAACTAGATCAGATAGGCATGGGACTTGAGACATTTGGGACTTAGAAAATTAGACTAAAGTTCATCAGATCCCTTAGTCATGCTAAGTTTTATGTTTTCAGCTACAATTTATTGAGCAACTACAGTGTTTCAGGTACTGAGCTAAACACTATATGTACATTAATTTACACATTTCATTTTCATATGAAACAGGATGTGAATAAGTGTCTTACTAGAGGTCCTAAAAGTTAAAAACAACAAGTAAACAGTGGATGACAAGCATCCTGTAACTCAAAGCAAGGTGCTGGATCAATTATACAAGGCAAACTATAAATTAGTGAAACCAAATATTCTAGCATTAGCCAATCACTTACTTGAAGCCCATAAGAGAAAGTTAAAGAAGTAAATAGTGACAGTGGGGTTGTTTTGGAATGCATTGCTGGTGTGCTGTGGACTTCCCAGCCTCATCATTACCACCCCCTATGGAGAAGGGTAATGGAGTACATCCCCTTTACTTATGCCATGTCACAGAAAGCTTCCAAGAGTGCCGCTCAAAGGGTTTACATGTGTACCTGAGGCTTAGGAGATCCAGGCTGGGACTGTTTTGGTTGGGGAAATATAAAGTTAGAGTCCATCTGGAGCTGGAAGATCAAGAGACTGTTGTGTGGGGAAATAGCTACACTTACATCCATGAAAGAACCAAGGTCATTCTTTGCCATGAACCAACTATGGGCTTGGTGGACTTGGAATATAGGTCTGGGGTTGTTTTGAAAGGGACCCTGCCCAAGAGGACCATCTGGAGGTAATATGGGAGAACCACCAGAAGACCCAGTTCCAGGTAGAGAATCACAAATCTCCTGCTGGAAGAAAAGCATGGCCTGCCACGCAAGAACTGCAGCCTTAACTTCTCCAACGAGTCTGCCTTGGAGTTCTGCTCTGATCAAAGGGCACCACCACCATATTAAAACTGTTTCAATCAAGTAAGACATTTTCTCCCTTATCTCTCCTGTCTTTCTCCTACACCTCAGCCTAGAAGAGACCAAAGCAGCATCAAATAAGTAGGGAAGGAGGCAGAGTAAGTAAAAAAAAAAAAAGAAGCCTACCTTGCTATGTCTTCCTCTGCAGGCTTCCACTCCTGGAGCAGGCTTGAAAAAAAAGAGAGTAATTAAGCAAGAGTCAAAGTTTTGCTCATATGGTGGACAGGACTGAGCTGGACTTTTATAATATCTAAAAGTAATGTGATCATACATCCTGATTTGCATAGGACTGCTCTGATTTTCACCTGATGTTCTTGTATAAATATTAATGACAGTCCTTTTCTCTTTCAATAGTGATATAGTTTAGTTGATAAAGTATATGGTCACCCAATTCAAATGTGACCTGAAAATCTGTATACTAGGTTGGAAATTTCATTCATAGATGGGAAAAACAAGTTCTCCTTTCAGGTATGGAGAGAAGATGGTAAGAAAGGGTTTTTTGTTTCTTACATACAAATTATAGGACACTGAGTAGGAAAAGAGAGCACATGCCTTAATAGTACATTGTATGAAAATATTTACAATAAATTTTTCAATTATCATTCTAGATTTTAATGCCATCATACTCAAGACATATATATTTTTTATCATACTCATCTCTTCTCTAGGTAAATGTATGATTATTACATAGACATATGTGCAACCTACTTAACTATTACAATCAAGATTCTGGTTACCAAAATGGTCAAAATCACATAAACTGACTGTGTTCCCCAATTTTTATATAAAGGTGTGATTTCTCACTGGATGTATTATTCATTACATAAGAATACAATAAAACTAGGGAAAACACTGCAAAATAAATTCTTGTCCAAATTATGCTTGGAACATTATTCTGTCATATCAATTATAATTATTATAATTATTGGTTATATGTTTAGTTGTTTTATTGACAATGATGTTAAATAAAGTGGTTTTAAAATTTAAAATATTCTGCATGATACATTAATGGGAAAATGTATAAAGATCTTAGTTATATGTTGTATAGTAAATGTAAAATGATTCTAGAAACCACTCCCATCAGAATAATATTAGGAAATAGGTATAGAATAGATTATATTCCATTTAGAACATTGCTTGCTTTATGTTTTTAAATAGGTTTATGTGAAACTACACATGCTGGGAAAAAATGAAAACAGAATGAATCATACATGCAAAGGTCACTGATCTAAAAATATAGGTCCTATGAAATGGATAAACACAATCTATTTTGTGAAAGTCATCAAGCGGGAGGATTTTAGAATCTTTCCAAACCATTTAAGCACCCAAAGTTGTTAATTAATTTATCAGTAGCAGAGAGGGTAGCCATTCTCTGGTGCTCTGTCCTCCTGGGGGAGCAGAGCTGAGCAGAGCAGATAAAAGGTGAACCTGCTGAGGTGGGAGAGAGATCAAGGGGCTTAACCTCTCCACAGGAGAGAGAGAGAAGCATATGTGCAAAACAGACAGGAAAGCTGAGCCCAAACCCTGGATTTCTTATATTGAAAGCAGACCAAGTAGGTCCTCCAGAAATACTGTTTTATGACGATGGTGGGCATGCTACACTAGTTTAGCAGAACAAACATTTGTTGTCATCAAGATATTACATATAGTTCTTAAAAGGAATGGGAAATAAGCAGGCATTTCTCATGTAGATGCTTCAAGCAAGATTATGGAGACGAAGTAGGATCCACTACTATGGACAGAGGGACACAATTGGAGTGTACTCTTTTGTTTTGCTTGGTTGTTTTGCTGTTGGTTTTAACCGAGCCCTTAACCAGCAGCCCACTTTCATTGATAAGCATTAAAATGTCTCTTAGATGTATTTGACAGAGTTTTGGATAGCTTGATATAAACATAAAGTTTGCCTTATCCAGGCCTAATGGGATACTTCTTTTACAATTGTGCTTTGTTGTGCACAAATACAAAGGAAAAAATAGGTATTTTAACTGTCTTTTGCTAGCGCTGCTTATCAGCAAATAAGAATACATGTATACAGTGGTGCAGACAAGGGTGGGGACCGTGAGACCAGTACATCCTGGATACAAGCAATTTAGGGACACGTTGTCATTGCAGAATTTTAAAACAACAATAAAGCCAACTGAAAGTCAGCCTGAGTTCTGTTATCACTAAGTACTGGCAACTATAAACATTATCAGTAATAAAATATTCCCTGTCAGATCAAACCACTCCCTCCACAGTTTCTCTCATGTGTGAAAATCTGCAGACATATTCACATATAAAAGCCTACTTGGAGTTACCACTTTATTGAGGAAAAACCTCATTTGCATGCATATTGGCAGAATGACACTCTCAATTTCAAGCATAACTTAGTTCAGGGCTCAAAACTAGTATTCCTCAAAATTCTGACTGTTGTGTTATTGAAAGAATAACTTGATTTTTTTTCACAATTACTTGTTTGTTTATTTGTTTATTACAAAGTCTCCCCATAAAGTTGATCTCAACAACTTTGTGAAGTAAATCCCTATCTATTGATAAGGCTATTGAGGCTCTTGGAGACCAACTGATTTTCCTAAGATTACACAGTAAATGATAGAGCAGGAATTTTAATTTAGACCTTCTGACTCTAATATTTTGCTATGATTATTTTTAAATATTATGATTATACTGAAATGTTTTGTTTTCTTAAAATCAGTAAATAATATTTTTTATTTAAATCTCATTCTTTCTTTTTTTTTTAAAGATTTTATTTATTTATTCATTTATCCCCCCCCTTGCTGCTTGTGCTCTCTGGGTCAGCTAACCACGCCGTGCGGGCCGGCTTGCCTTCACCAGGAGGCCCCGGGAACCGAACCTGGGGCCTCCCATATGGTAAACGGGAGCCCTACTGATTGAGCCACAGCCGCTTCCCTCATTCTTTCTTAAGCGAATAAAGATAGGAATTTAATTCACCTAATTTTCTTTGACTTTACAGAATCAAGGGGAAAACCATTTAAAATTACTTTACATTTAAAATCTATTTTGTCCGATATTAGTATTGCTTTTCCATCTCTTTTTTGGTTACTATTTACATGGAATATCTTTTTCCAACTTTTCACTTTTAACATGGTTATGTCCTTATATCTGAGGTGAGTCTCCTGTAGACAACATATAGATAGCTCATATTTTTTAATCCATTCTATCAGTCTGTGTCTTTTGATTGGTGACTTCAAGCCATTAATATTCAATTTTATATTGTAATATTACTTACTTCATCCATTTTGACCTTTGGCTTTCCGTTGTCATACCATACTATATTCTGTCTTTTTACCCTTTCTAATATTCTTCATTTCTATACTCTTTCCATGTCTCTCACCCTTGTATTTTCCTTTCAGCTGCAGCACTCCCTTTAGTATCTCTTGTAAATCTAGTCTTTTGGTAACATATTCTATCAGTTTTTGTTTGTCTGTGAAGACTTTGAACTCCCCTTCATTTTTGAAGGACAGCTTTGCCAGGTAAAGAATTCTTGGCTGGCAGTTTTTCTTTTTCAGTACCTTAGAAACATCATACCACCTTCTTTTCTCCTCCATGGTGTCTGATGAGAGGTTGGCACTTAATCTTATTGAGTTTCCCTTGCATGTGATGCTTTGCTTTTCTCTTGCTGCTTTCAAAATCTTCTCTTTATCTTTGATATTTGTTATTCTGAATAGCAGGAGTCTCAGGGTAGGTCTGTTCATGTTTATTCTGTTTGGGGTGCATGGTCCTTCTTGGATATTGATATTTATATCTTTCATAAGGATGGGGAAGTTTTCAGTCATTATTCCTCAAATATTCTTTCTGTCCCTTTTCCATTTTCTTCCCCTTCTGGGACACCAATAATGTGAATGCTTATGCATTTGCATTGTCATTCAATTCCCTGAGACTCTGTTCCATTTTTTCCATTCTCTTCTTTTTCTGTTCTCCTGTCTTTTCCAGTTCAGATGCTCTGTCTTCAAAATCACTAATTCTGTCTGCAAGCAGTTCAAATCTGCTCTTATGTGACTCTAATGTATTTTTAATCTCATTCATCATGTCTTTCATTCCCATAAGGTCAGTTACTTTTCTTTGCAGACGTTCAAATTGTTCTTTATGCTCACACAGTGTCTTCAGTCATATTTTCTTTCAATTCTTTAAAACGATTTAGGAGAGTTGTGTGATTATCATTGATTAATTGTCTTAAATTTTGAATCTCTTCAGGATAATCGATTTGTTCCTTTGGCTGGGCCATCTCTTCCTGTTTGCTAATATGGCTTGGAATTTTTTGCTGATGTCTAGGCATCTGAATATGTTGGTGAATTTACTCTGATGGCCAATTTCTCTCTCCTATTATTATTTTTTCACAGCTCTTTGATATTTAGTTCAACTTATCCTAAGTCTTTAAAGTTGCCCAGATAAAGTTACCAAATTTGTTCCAAGGACTCATTAATGGGGCGCAGACTTTCTCCCAGGTAAAGAGAGCTCTAAAAGCAGTTTCTGTCCATGTAATTTCCAGACCAGCCAGCAGATGGCGCTTGTTGGCGCACCTTTCCACAGAGGTGTATCTCTGTTTTCCTTTTTTTCTGGCCAGAGCCAAGACTGAAAGTGGGTTCTGCTGGCCAAATTCACTAAAGAAAAGTCCCCTGACTCCCACTCCCTTTTCCCTTGTAACAGCTGGCAGGGAGGAAGATGTCTGCTCCCCTTTCTGTCAGTTAAAATGAGCCAGGGGTTTTACCCCCACTGAATATCTCAAGGGAGGGGGAGGGGAACCCTTCCTGGCAGCCAGGAGATTTAGTAACTCAGTTTGTTGTTTCAGCTTCTTTTTCTCTCTGTCCCTCACCCATTGGCAGTTGTGAAGCACAGTCCTGGTCTGCTGACACCCAAAGCAAGTCCCTCAGGCAGTTTTGGCTGTTTCTTCATTATTTTTGTGAGAGCTGAGCCTTATCTGCTTAATCTGATACCATGTTCCCACAATTCCCCACCTCAAAAAATTCTATTTAAAATTATTTTAATTTGAATTCCAATTAAACTTTTCTTTGTATATTGACATATGAGATCTGTAAAATTGCATATGCCTAAAATAATTTGTGGTTTGTCTTATTTGTTTATGCAGGCATAAATACAAACTATTCATAATCATGTGTATACACCTGTGCGTGCATGATGTGAATGTGTATCTGTGCTTCCTATGATACACTTAATCAGTCCCTAGTCCATGAGCTCTGACTTGTTATTTTTTATGGAACTGGTAATAACTAGATATTAACAGAATGCCTTTTCACAGAAACTGTGAGAGGATCATTTCTTAGACATCTAATTAACACATACAAATATCTAAAATATTCAGTGATAGCAAATTGGTCTTTAATATTTGACTCTTCTGGCTAAAATAATAAGGTAAAATGAATTTGCTTGATAAAAGCATGAGGATAATTTCAAATGAATCAAGGAAACATAATCACCTCAATGAACAGACTCCACCAGGGCATAAGGTTAGTGGGGGAAATGGGCAGGTAAATCAAAGTCTATACATCATTTTAATCAGTTCTCTGCACAGGGTATGGTGGGAACACAGAGGAAAGCCACCCATATCCAAACGAATGTCATGGGAAGTGGAAGCAACTGCGATAGGAATGTGAAAAGCTAAGTGAAGAATGGAAGGGGAATTAGAGAGGGGAGCATGTGTAGTTCAGTGGTTAAATTCCTGCTTCTCATGTATACAAGGTCCCAGTTCAATCCCTGGTGCCTCCTAAAAAGAAAAAGAAGGAGTTAGAGTGTATTGATGACTCAGACAGAGGAAAAAATCATGGATGACGTCATGGAGGTAGGATGGAGCATGATAAACCTGAAGAAATCAAATTGATTTTTGCTGAAATATAGGTTACATAGATCAATATGGATGTCCTGAAGTAATGGACATAGAAAGTAGCCAGATTTTAGACTGGTGATGGTAAAACCCAATATAAAGATGGGCAGAAGAAAAAGGAAATGATAGCCTCAAAGAGTGAGAAGGATTGGCCAGAGAGATGGGAACAGAATCAGAATAGCATGGGAGAAATCACCAAAGCTGAAAAAGAATTTCAAGGTCTAAGATGCCAAAGAAAAATTAAGGTAAAGACTGAAAATAACTCACTAGATAAAACATCAAGGAGGCCACTGTTTATTTTTCAAAGAGCAGTTGGACAAGATCAGTAATGACAAGCCTGATTCCAACAGGTTGAGCAATGAATGGAAGGAAAATGGACACAACAACTTCTGATAACCCTTTCAAACAATTAATGACTGGCAATAACCAGAGAGGGTTTGGGATCAAGAAAGAGACTTTTTCTTCTTCCAGTGAAGAGCCATTTATCGTATTTACATGAAGAAAGTTAAAGGAAGCAAAGATGATATACAATGGAATGAGTCCCCAATGAAATGGGAGGGAAAGGGTAGATGGATTAAATTTGAGTAGAGAGAGATATAATCTCTGCTGGGAGAGAAAAAAGTAAAAAGAAATGAAGCTTATGAAGACTATTTTGGGAGGCGAAACAAGACATTCATGGGAGGTCCTCTATTTGATGATTCTCATTTTGGTGATATAGAAAGTGGAATAATTTTTTATAAGTGAGAGGGGAGAGGTGATGGGGTAGGAGACTTGGACAGTAAGGTCAAAGTTTGGAAAAACTCACTGAGGATAATGGGAAAACACTTTAACATATAAAAGAGTTTGCTGGGTGGTACCAACAACCCAGATTGGATTGGAAACCATGATATTGCCGGGACACCGATCTCTACTGTGTGTGAGTTTCTCCAGCATTGAAGGATAATTGAGAAACAGTAGCAGAGCATTCACTTGACAGGTTCAATCCAAGTTTGAAGGTTGCAGAACTTTTAAGAGGAATGAATAAGACAGTAAAAGGTGAGAGTAATGGTGAGAAGGATCTCTGCTACAATGTCCTGTATGGGTGTGGCTCATGATTTGGGCCTATAGATTGCTTCATACGGTGTTACAAAAAGGAGAAGTATGGAAATTCAGTTCCAGAGAGACAAAAATAAAAGACTGCTTTAATGATTGACTTTTTTTTTTAAATTAATTTATTTTTTATTGTGGGTAAAAATCAAAATTTTCACAATACATACCAATATTTGCAAAATGATATATAAATATATATGCATATATGTGCATTTGCTTACAAAAATGTTATATATATATATATTTTTTTTAAGAGGTGCTTAGATTACCCAAAATATTACACGAAACCCACTGGGATTCCCATGTTGCCCACCTCCCACACCTCCCACCACATCCCACCCAAACATCTCCCACAAGCGTGGCCCACCACCCTCAATGGACTTACACATCCCGGGGCCCTGCCACCAACCATAGACCACAGCCCACATCGCAGACCACACCCTCTCCCACACAGCTCTGATTGACTTTTAGCCCAGGAAACTTTAACATGTAAATAGATTACCAATGTATTTTACTGTACTGTTTAAGTAGGCAAAGAATGCTGTTCTAAAATGAACATTTGATCTGCCAAATGGCTCTTCCAATGATGGCAGTTAATTCTATCCTGATGTATTGGTTTGCCTTCCTTTAAAAACTTATATTCTTGGACTTGAAATGATTATAACATATTTTTCCTTTTTGCATGTCATACGTTTTATTTAGGTCCATTTTCCTCTCAGGACAGGACAAATTATCAGAGGGAATATATATCTATTTGAAAATTTTTCACTTGGCTTTTTTAGTTAGCCTACTGGTCATGGTTTAAAATCATTTTATCTGGTTTAAAATCACTAGAGTGAAAAAATTCGTAATCAAAAGGAGTATGGTGCTAAATTTAAACTGATGAAGTAGTTTACTATTGGAGAGAGATTCTATTCTGTTCTCTTGGTAATAATAGAGTATGACATGTCTTTGCCACTAGCTGATCTTTACATGTTGCTTCTCTTGCCAATATCCACAGGGTTTTAGGCTGATCTTAATGAATGGTGACACATATTGCTAATTTTGTTGACAGGCATTCTCTTGGCTTTCTTTTATGGGTAAGGATGTTCCTTATAGATTTAGCTATGTACCAAACTAAATAGTATGTATTTACTTACTGATTTATTTGAGAGTCTATTCATACTTGTGCCGTGATTGTGTAGTGTTTACGTGTTCATAAGTGTATTTATTAACATAGGTGTATATGTTTATATAACATAGGTAAATATAAAAATTTATGCAACTATAAATACAAATATACATACACATACATACATATACATATAATTACCTAATACTGCAGTGGAGAAAAATAATTGAGCAGTTATTGTTTATCTCTGTGCCAGTTGCTAGCTGCATAACAATTACAAATAAGTAGTTGTGTAAGAATAGCCAGAAATAGTGTTTTATGAGTTTGGATAATGCATATCACTTCAATTTCTCTTATCACCTCTATGTTAGTTTACCTGCAAAGCTAAGAGCCAGCTTTTGAACCACCTGGACTATTGTGAGGTAATAACAAAACATTGTTATTTTGAACAAGATTGACCTGCTCCATTTCCTCCTCTTAACTTCTTTTTTAACTCAACTGGTGGCACTAATGATATGGAAAATAGCCCTGAGACAGGAATTTATATTTGTTACTGAAAACAAAATCAAAGACATGCGAGAAAAGAAGTTGTAGAGAAATATGTCCAAAGTCAGAAAGGGCAAACCAAAATTTGCAACTCCCATGTCTCTTCATATCCAGTTATGTCAATCATCAGCTCCAGTAACTGGAATTTCCCACAACACTGTCAGAAGTTCTTTGGTGATAATATACCTAAAATGTTATTATAGGAAATGAACCTCTTTTTAAAAAATGGTACTTTAATTTCTTGTTTAAAGTTGAGAAATTCCATAAAAAAACATTAAACATTCTTGCTTGTCAAAATGCATGTTTTTATTTTTACTGGACAAATAAAGTGTACAAAGAAAATAAAGTTCAGGATGACAATGAAGAGAATTTTTCTGGAAAGAGGTTAATGATTTATGGTATTCAATTTACTTTTCATTGCCCAATTATGAATAAATCATAATGCTTTGCATTTATTTTTTCTTGATATTGAGAAGAAAATAGTAAAGAAAAAATGTTATATAGCTAGCCCATTTTTATTTCAACTGATCTAATAGAAGACAAATTAGATTGAAAAGAGAATAAAGTTTATTAGAATTATCATTCCTAAAACAGTCAGATCCTTTTTAGCCTTATCTTCATTACCCTCCTCATCCCCTTTAAAACCATATTGAGCTACTTGGCAAGTGTAGTTAGTGACTTTCAGAAGCTATATAGAAGAGCCAACAAGCTCCCTTATGTATGGTATCAACTTGGCCAAGTTCCTTTTAACATCTCTATGCCTCAGTTTCCCCACTTGTTGGTAGGTATAACACTAGGAATATTGTGGTGCTTCTACAAATTAAAACCTTTAATGTGATTGGACTGGTGCTGGTCACAGAGGAATGTGCCACTTGACATGAAATTTCTTCCTCAGTGACTTTCTTTCACGGAGAATTATGCAGAATTTTTATTTGGTCTCAATTTCTTTATCAGAACCACTTTCCTGGGATTAACTGAGATAAAGCATATGAAATCTCACTGTGACACAAACTTACTCATGTTGCCAACTTTGTGTACAGTAATCTCTACCCTTCATCTTCCCACCTCACCCTCCATTTCCATACAAACAAAATATATTATTTTCTCAAAGGTCATTTCAAATGTACCTTTCCTGCATAGTTTTCACTATTTTCCTTGTTTGCTTGCTTAAAGGTTTCTTACTTAGAGGTCACCTGTGGATAACTTCTAAGTTGTGTACCTTAGAAGTTACCTATGGATGCTGTAATAAATTACCACAAACTCTAAGGCATAAAACAACAGAAATTCATTCTCTTACAGTTCTGAAGGCTAGAAGTCGGAAATCAGTCTCACTAGGGATGATATCAAGGTGTTGGTAGGGAGGGCCACACTCCTTCTGGAGGCTCAAGTGATGAATCTATCCTTTGCCTCTCCCAGCGTCTGGTGCCTATCAACATTTCTTACCTTACGGTGTCATCACTCCAATATTCAAGTCCAGCATCTTCAGATCTCTCCTTGCTCACTTTCACATCACCTTCTCCTCTTCTGAGTGTGTAATCCCCCTTGCCTCTCTCTTACTTGTGTCCTAGTTTGCTAAGCTGCTGAAAGCAGATACCATAAAATGGGTTGGCTTTTAACATTGGGTCTTTAATAGCATACAAGCTTACAATTTCGAGGCTGAGTAAAATGACCAAATCAAGGCATCATCAAAGCAATGATTTCTCCCTGAAGACCAGCTGCCAGTGGTGCTGGACTCCTCTGCCACATGGCAAGGCACATGAAGGCATCTGCTGGTCTCTCCCTTTGTTTCCGGGTTTCATTGCTTTCAGCTTCTTGCTTCTGTGGCTTTCTCTCTTTTTGTCTGAAATACATTCTCTTATAAAGGACACCAATGAGAGCATAAGATCTACCCTGAATGAAGTGCATCACATCTTAAGATTCTATTCACCAAAAGATCCTAGTTACAATGGGTCTTTACTCATGGGAATGTATTAACTTTAAGAACATACTTCTCGGTGGGTACATGCAGGTTCAAACCATCACAACTTGACTTATAATTGGATTTAAGACCCACCTGGATATCCAGGATAACCTCCCCATGTCAAGATTGTAACCTTAATTATATTTGCAAAGATCCTTTTCCTTTATAAGGTAATAACTGCAGGTTCCAGAAATTGGATCTGATATCTTTGGGTGGCTCTTGTTCAGCCTAGTACATCAGTGGTCCTGCCTTTGAATCCACAAAAGCTTTGATATTTTTCTAATGGCATTAGTATCATTTAAAAACTTATGTGTTGCTTGTTACCTTTTAGGCTGCAGGTTGGCTAAAAGACAAATGGTGTGTCTTTTTCTGTATCTACTTACTTTTCTATATTCTGTAGCACAAGTTCAGAGATTTGCCATGGATAAACTTCTATCAACTTTTATTAAATTTAATAAGTTTGACAGTTAAAATATTACTTAGGGTGACTAATAATATTGAACAAAAACAAGATTGCTCATTTGTCAATGTATTAAATCTTTGCTTCTCTTATGGTTAGGTATCAAGCCTTGGAATCACCAAACTAAGAAGACCAGTTTCTTATATTTAAAGAGTTCTCAGCCTAGTTGGGGAGATGAGCATATAAAGAAGGAACTACAAACAAACGCAAGATGTTAAAATATGCAAAGAGAGCACAGAGAGAGGTGACCCCACTGGGGGCAGGTTTTAATTCAGAGGATAGTTCTGCCTAAAATTGCTTTCATTATAGATATTATGTCCTATTCATATATTTTTAATCACTAAATACTGGAATCTTAATTAATGGACTTTAAATATTACTAACCTAAAATGCATGTCATATATAATTAAAACTTTCACATTTTTAATGACTATGATCCTAGTGCTTTGAGATATTTTGCAGTAGAAAGACTTCTGCATTTTCATTTCTTTTTAAAAACAGTATTATTTTTGGCTTTGTTTTCTTGTGCTTTGATGAGAAAATAGGAAAGCATCGATTATCTTTGATTTATTGACTTATTTATTTTCTTTATTTTAAAAAAGAGTTGTGCTCTCAAAGCGGAGTAGGATTGCCTTACAATCTCTGCTTCACCTATAGCACCTGCTCTTAAGTGCAGATCCAAGTGGCATGATAATGCTTTGATCTCTTTAATCATGATCCTCTAGTAATAGTCCCTCGGATATGGGAAAATAGCATTCATTTCTCTCTTGATAGGCCTTTTAGAATGCTATGACCTTAAAGGTATCTTAGTTCAGCTGCATGGTTATGGAAATTACAGTCTAGTTATTACTATGTTTGGTATACTACACTTTTGTCCACCACAAATTTATTCCTAGATGTATAAAAAATATGGATAATTTAATTTTACATTTTTTTCATCTGAGGCTTTCAACCTTACTAAAACTCATTACTTCTTGATTCTTACTGCATTTTGTGATACTTCTTTTCACTTCTCTTAAAGAGATCTCTTCTTCTCTTTGTCTCTCTATGATATAAATTCCTCACTTGGTTCTAAATAACAATAAATGTAATACGCTTATTTTGTTTTGAATACTCTTTAACATTCACAAACTCACTTGAAATATCTGGTAAAGTCTCATGCCATCTTATTTCAGAAAGTTATTTACACTTATTATGGTGGATTTAATTGGGTCTACCAATAAGATTTGTTGATGTTCTAATTTCCAGTATCTAAGAATGTGAACTTATTTGGAAATAGAGACATTATAGATGAAATTAGATAAGTCAAGAAGATGGCATGCTACAGTAGGGTGGTTCCTTAATCCCATATGATTGCTGTCCTTATAAGGACAGGAAATTTGGTCACAGGCAAATAGAGAAAGAAAGAGGGGAGAATGCCATGTGATGACTGAGAGAACACCATGGATTGTCACCAAGCCCTTGCCAGAAGCCAGGAGACAAGCATGGAACAGACTCTCCCCTATAGATTTTCTGTGCCTAGCTCCCAGAACTGTGAGGCAAGAAATGTCTCTGGTTTTAAGCCACCCAGTTTATGGTTTTTTTTTTTCACACCCGTAAGAAATTAAGACAGACAATGCAGACTATGCAGTAGGTGTTCTGGATGTACAACTGCAGGAGGCAGTTGTTTTTACTTTTATTTTAAAGATGAGAATTGGGAAAAACTCCTGTTTGTAAAATAAGTTTTTCAGATGAAGCATATAAATCTAAATGGTAGCATTATTGTAAAGTTTTGGACTATGCTTTGATAAGTTATTGTTTATACTTAGTATTAGAATTCTGATCAAAATGTTTTTAATGCATAAATTTTATTTAAACCAAATATATGGATGGATACATTTTAAAGATGCACTGGTAAAGCAAATTCTTGAATAGTAACTGACTTGTTCAGTGTTATTAAAATGTAGACTCATTGACTTTTGTTTAATGATAAAGGAAATAAATGATTGCTTTCTCTGCTATATATATACTGCTGTTACTTTTGAGTGGTGACAGAGGTGGAGTCGTTTTGTCACATTTGAGTGAAATGATAAAATCAAAATTATTCAAATTTTGAGGAATGTTTGCTAAGTCAATAATATTGCCTTGTTCCCACATATTACTTTTGAAAAGTGCAACTCATTTCTCAACTACCTACTAATATGTCAACTGAGTTCCTGGAAATTTTAGAAGAGATTACTATAGAAGCTTCCTTTCCTTCTTTCATTAGGTAGTTGAGACTATATAATTAATGGCTTCCATGGATGGATGGATTTTTGTTACTTGGTTGTGTTTGAAGTAAGACAAAATAAAGTTGAAGGATGTATTAATGTCATCAATAAATATCCAAGGAAGATATTTTAAAACGGAAAGGATTCTAGATGATAAATTATAAACAACAATTAAAAATACAGTTTTTCAGACAAAAATTCCAAAACAGTGAATCAGGTACTTCCTTTTGGGTTGTGAATAGCAAAAAGGAAAAAAAAAAACCAAACAAAACACTCATATAATACATTTTTAAGATCCTTTAAAAGAAAATATTTTGCAGCTGTTCTAACTTCATCTTGGAAACCTTTGCTTGATTAGAGTGCGTTATTGGAGTTTATTCAGAAGTATCTTCACTGACAGAACTCTGTGAAGTGAGTTCTAACACCTGGGATTCAATCTCCAATCTACTTCTTGCTAGCTTTGTGATCTCAAGTTATTTAACCAATCTGAGCTTTGTTTCTCATAAGTAACACAGAATACATTTAACCTAATTTGGGATATTGTTTGAGGAATAAATGAAAAGTATATGTTTCTGCAGTAAAGAATTAACCTTGCCCAAACAGAGGTCTAACTTTTGCCCTGGGCTCCTGGGGATAATCTCTAAGGCATTGGAATATCTTGCCTAATAAAAGTGTCTTTGTTTACCTGGGAGTCTTGGGGCATTCCAGATAGTTTTTGCTAACAATTGATTTAGGTTGAGGGTACCTTGGGCCATGTGGCATAAGCTTGACCTCCAGAGAAGATGAAACTAAGGCCAACCATGTGGGTGATCAACCATGTCTATATGACAAAGCCCTTATAAAAACTATGGAAACTGTTGGTTTGAGTCATTTGTGGGCCCCAGAAAATGATGTTCTTAAGTTGAACCTAATGTGAACCTTTGATTAAATTAGATCTGTTAAGTCCATTTGATTAGATTGCCCCTGTAGGGCTTAGCCTAGGGTGGGTCTTAATCCTTTTACTAGAGTCCTTTATAAATGGATAAGTAAAAAGCCATAGGCACAGAGCAAAGCTGCAGAGATGGAGTAGAGCCAGAAGATGAGAGAGAAGGCCCTGGGACCAGAAGCTGGAATGGACAGAACACAGATGCTGACAGGAAGCCACTTTAGCCAAAGCTGAAAGAGATAAGGCCTGGAGCAGAAGGGAGAGACCAGTCATATACCTGATCACCCACAGCTGCAGCTGGGTGAGATAGCATCTCTGATGATGCCTTGATTTGGACACTTTCATGGCCTCAGAACTGTAAACTTTTAACTTAATAAATTCCCATTATAAATGCTGACACAATTCTGGTTCATTTCTCCCAGCATCATTTAGCAAACTAAAACCGACACCAAAGTTCAGGTGAACTTCCCTGGTTGACAATACTCTATGAGTACTGTCACACATAGTTACTGGAAGAAGGTAATGCTGTCCATGGCTCTACTGCAGGAGTTATTAACAAGGGGTCCCTGAGCTTGAATTGAAATGAAAAAACAAGACAAAACAAAACATTATTCTTGTGGGGATATGTTGGTGTGAGTATGATATGTTCATTAAATAATACACAGTATAGTGCGGACTTAGTAAGGGGTCTGTGGTTTTCAACTGACTGACAAAGAGATCCATGGAACAAAAAAGGTCAACAACGCCTGCTCTACTGGAAGAGGGCAACTTGGAGCTCTGGCATTTGAATTTTCCTGGACTCTGTCCCATGCATTTCTTCCCTTGGCTGATTTTGGTCAGTATCCTTTCACTATAACAAACCATAATTGAGTATAACAGCTTTTCAGTGAATTTTATGAGAACTTCTAGTGAATTATTGAACCTGGAGGTGGTCTTGAATACACCCAAATTTCAACTGGTGTTAGAAATAAGGATGGTCTTAGGGATTACTCTTGCACTTTGCAAAACAAAACAAAAACATAGTAGTTATTATTGACAAGATTTTGTGATAGAAAATTCTAGTTGTAAGTCTATTGGTTTATCTTTCTTAACTTTCTTTGCATTCCTTATCTAGCATTCTTTCCTCAGAAAGTGTTAGTCTTCTTTTTAGTTTTAGTTTTAATATTATAGGAGAGTTTCATCTTATACCCACCTGCTTGTACAGGTTTTTCTACTAGAAGTTTCCCCCATGTTTTCTAGAGCTCCTAACTTCAATTGAATCAACATTTGTGCATAAAAATTGAGTATTCCAAATTAATTTCTCAGTTTTCTCTCCACCTTTATAGTTGTGAGTTAGAAGGAAACCCGAGATTTTCTACCTTCCCTTTATACTATTATACATGCTTGATATAATAGTATATTATATATTATATTATATATATAATATATATACTAGAAAGCCTTTCTAGTATATTTTAATATTTCATTTGTATATAGTTTTAGGAGAACTCTTCTTGTGTTGTTTTATATAAAACAGCCTTTAAAGTATTATTTTTCAGGTAGATTTTCTCATATTCTGAAAGCTTAACAGACTACTTCTCCAATATTGAAATATTTCTATGCTTTAAACTTAATTTGGGTGATTTTTAAAATTTTCATATTTAAGTTACACCCATGCCTGATTGGGCATGTTCAGGCAATTCTGTCCACTCTCTCTCTGAAGCTTTGCTGTGTGCCTGTGACTCTTTATTCCTCCATTTATAAAGGACTCCAGTAAGAGTATTAAGACCCACCCTGTGCTAAACCCTACAGGGACAATCTAATCTAATTCTGCCCACTAAATATGCCTCATATCAAATTTCTCTTCTCTCTTCCACTGACACATCCTGTTTAGACACATAAAACTTCCTGTATAACTTAATTCCCTATACCCAATTTTGACTGCATCCTATTCACTTCCACAATTCCCATTCTCTCTCTTCCACATTGTTGCTCATGATTTTGTTCTGAAATATAAATTTTGTCACTTTCCTGTTTAAAGTCCTTTTATAGTTCTTCATTGCCCCTAGGATATGGCCAAGATAACTTACCCAGGCCATTTATTCCCTGACCCTTGACTACCTCCGTTCTCTCATTTCCTTCTTCTTCCCACAAGTGCACATTGCTCCCACCATCCATCTCGATTTATATATCCATATATAGTAAGAAATAAAATGGGAAAAATAAAGCAAAAGATGATGATAGTAAATGATAGAGGGTCAATATTTTAAATAAGGTAACCATGAAAGTCTTCACAGAAAAACTGATGTTTTACTATAGAGGTGAAGGAAGTAAAGGAGTGAACTATTTTGGTATCCTGGAAGAAGAATATTAGAAGCAAAGGGAGACAAGTACAAAGGCTCTGAGGTGGGAGCATTGCCCTGAGAGGCCCAGGGTCTCAAGGGGGAAGGGAATGAGAGGCAGAGTAGCAGGAAAGGAGTGTAGAGGACACTCATTCACATTGGGTATGTAGGTTTGTGTAAGGACCTTGGATTTTACAGAAATAAGATGGGAAGTATTTAGTAGATTTTGAGAAAAGGAATGACACTATTTGGTGTTTATAGAAGAATATGCATGGTGATTGCTCTCTTCTGATATCTACAGGTTTCTTAGTGAAAAAAGAAGCAAAATCATCATCTGTTAAAGAAAGCTTTGGGGAGGAGATTTTGGTAGCTTGAGAAGAACGGGGGAGTATGAAATGGCTGTTTAGAAGAGAGTGAATGAATGAGGAAATATAATATGACTGCCATACAACATTAAGAATCTGTCTGCAGTTAGTGATCATGTATTCAAAGTGACAGGTTAGCTTGAATGTGTGCTTTCCTTTTGCTATACTCATCTGCATGAATACAGGTACAGAACAGGGCGAAAGCTAATTTAACCAGGATGGTATTTTAGCCAAGCCAGTTTAACTCAGTTACAGTGGGGCAAAGGAGTTGAAGGTGAAAGCAAGAGATTGATTATAAGGAGTGATAATGAAATGAGGGAATAGAGGACATGAAGGTAATGAAGTACAGTGAAAGGACTGAAGGTTACATTCAGGTAGAAAATACATATTAGAAAGAATAAGTTGGTATAGGAGGTTATATTGCTTAGGAGCCTAGCAGAAAACCAATGACATATTCAAAAAGCATGCTTTGAGGGAAATTCAATGAAAAGCCTATTTAAACATGTAGGTTAGAATTTAGGGATCCACATGGGAAAGTAGTGCACTACCTTGGAATTGCAAATGGATTACCACCCCTAAGCCTGAAAGCCAAGAGAAGGAAGTCGGGAACCCGGAAAAGACAGCTTTATAGAGTAGATCACCTGACAGGATTCCAAGACAAACTACCATTACTTGGGAGGGAGGATTTGGGGAGTACAGTGAACTGATCTCATTCTCCTTCTGCACTCCAATATCATACAATGACTCCTATTAGCCAAATCTTTCAGGAAACCTGAAAGCAAAGGGGCTTTTAGGTACAATCCATATGGTACACAGATCAGGTTAGAGAAAAGTGGGCAGTGGATCTGGGAGAGAAAACAGAAGTTCCCAGTAGAGAGGTGATAGAGATAGGACAGTTTGAACTTGATAGATTTGATTATTGGTTATTGGTAATGGTAATAGTAATTGGTAATTAGAAGATTAAGAGGATGACCATGGAAATTATTGGCAGAGGTAGGGTGGAGGATAAGATTGTAGAACAAGAAGAGGCCAAGAACTAAGAGGTTCCTTTGAAGGCTGTTTCAAAATCACCTATGAGGATATTGAAATCTCTGTGATGACAATAGTGTGATTAAAGGAACTGACAGTGAACTAGGGACCAGCAATGGAAGAAATTATATCATTGATGTGGAAGCAGTGGCCACTGGAGGTTCTGAGAGCAGGGAGAGGGAAAAACAAGTGTAATATGGGGGCATTTTGGGGACTTGGGAATTGTCATAAGCAACATTGCAAAGGAAGATGCAGGCCATTATATATCTTGCCATAACCTACAGAATTGGGTGGGAGGGAGTGCAAACTACAACGCAAATGCTCCTAAAAAGGCTCATCAATTTCAATGAATGTACCACACTAACGAGGGAGGCTGTTAATGTAGGAAAATGTGAGAGATGTGGGGAGTGAGGCATAAGGGAATCCCCTATATTTTTTATGTGACATCTGTGTAATCTAAGTAACTTTAAAAAATAAAGTTAATTAATCAGTTAGTTGAAGGTAGGAGATTGAAATGATTATGTTAGTGAGAAAATGGAGGTAATTCAAGATGGAAGTGGATGGAGTTTGGAAGTTCTGGGGGTATGTGGGATACATGATGGTAACAAGAAGGTGTGGTGAGACTATAGTTTGATAACATGAGATTCAATGCTGGCGATTTTATACTGAAAGGACGAAGAATGTTCTAGAAGAGATGATGTGAAACAAGGCCCCCCTGTTCCGGTAAGAGAGACAAAACAATAACAGCTAGAAATGGCTGCAGAGAAAGCACTCATATGTGCCTTAATTGAACAAAGATTCATTGAGCATCTAATAGGCTCAGTTCTACTCTAGAGATGTGGGATTCATCAATGAATAAAACAGATTTAAATATATCTGCCTTTGTGAGAGAAAGGGGCATGTTAAACAGTAAACATAAAGAAGGGAAAATTAATTGATATATTAGAACATGACAAGTATCAGAAGAAATAGTAGTGTAGGAAAAGGACAGTTAGGAGTGAATGGAGACAGTAAGTGTCTTAGTTTGCCTGGGTTGCAACCAGAGACTGATTGGCTTAAGCAACAGAAATTTATTATCTCACTTTTCTGGAGACTAGAAGTCTGAAATCAAGGTTCCAACAGGTCCATACTTCCCTTAAAGTTTTTGGGTTCTGGCTCTGGCCAGGAAAATCTGCAATGTTTTCCTGGTCTTGTGGCACAGTTCACTCTCCACGTCCATCACATGACTGTCTCTACCTCTGATTGTCTCTTATTGACTCTGGCCAGATTTTCTCTGCTTGTAAGGACACAGTCATATTGGACTCAGGCTCCCCTAATCTAGTTTGGCCTTATCTTAACTAAATAAATTTTCAAAGATTTTATTTACAAATAAATTCACTTTCATGGAACTGAGGATAAGGACTTGAACTTTTGGGGGAACAGAATTCAATTGATAATAGTAAGATTATAATTTTTTTTAAGGCTGAAATTTTAAGCAATAATTAAGAATGCCAAGAGAAGGGCACTTTTGAATAAAGTGCTTTTAGGTGTGTAATAAACTGCTGGGTGAGATTACTCTGAGTTTAGGAGAAGAGATATTTGTACTTGACTTAATAGGGAAAATTCATAAACAGTCTGAGAGGAAAGGGAAGACCGTTCAGACAGGTTCAGCAACATTGTAGAGAGGAGACTGCCAGCTGCATTTAAAATGAAATATATCCTGCTACCTCCTTGGCCTTTATACTGGCTATTTTGCTTCTGTCTGATTCTTTAAGGTTTATATATACTAGGGTTGTCTCCTCAACCAGATTCCCTTCTCACCCATTTGCTAATTCTTATGACCCCAGAATTTACATTTTCAGCTCTTTGTTAAGGTATCAGAGTTGATATGTATTTGTAGGCACATCATTTGGAAAGGTCCACAGATGAATTCATTGTCTTACACCAAAACCAATTTCTCCCTTGTTCTTCTCTATTTCAACAACTTCACCATGTAACCAGTCATCCAAGATCGAAACTATGGTGTCATCTTGCCATCTTGAATTCCCTCCATTTTCTCACTAACATAATCATTTCAATCTCCTACCTTCAACTAACTGATTAATTAACTTTATATTTTATTTTTTAAAGGTACTTAGATTACACAGATGTCACATAAAAAATATAGGGGATTCCCTTATGCCTCGTTCCCCACATCTCTCACATTTTCCCACATTAACAGCCTCCCTCGTTAGTGTGGTACATTCATTGAAATTGATGAGCCTTTTTAGGAGCATTTGCGTTGTAGTTTGCACTCCCTCCCACCCAATTCTGTAGGTTATGGCAAGATATATAATGGCCTGCATCTTTCATTGCAATGTTGTTTATGACAATTCCCAAGTCCCCAAAATGCCCCCATATTACACTTGTTTTTCCCTCTCCCTGCTCTCAGAACCTCCAGTGACCACTGCTTCCACATCAATGATATAATTTCTTCCATTGCTAGAATCACAATAAGTCTATAGTAGAATACTACTAAGTCTGTTTTAGTCCATAGTTCATTCCCCAATCCTGAGGATTCTGGGATGGTGATGCCCACTCCACCTCAAGTTGAGAGGGAGCTGCGATCCCCTGGAGCTGATGGATGGGACTCTCTTGCTTGCAGTTGTAGACTCTCTCAGTTCCTTGGTATGGTAGTTGTCCATCATCACCTCCTTGTTAGTTGTCCTGGGTGAGACCAATGAACTTGAGAGTAGGTGTTGTAACTCTGTTAAGATTCAGGGCCCAGCTGGCACATGGACAGCCCAAGTATTTAAGTCTCTTGGATGTACACATACCTACTCTAATATTAATTATAGGTTCAAATAGAAGGAAAGAAGAGCCTTGTGTAGGGAAACCACAACTGAGTCCAACTCTGTCACACTGAGGAGAACTGGAGAGTAGATGTTGCAACTCCACTAGGTTCAGGGCCTCATGGGCTGCCTAAAGATTCAAGTCTCATGGATGTACACCTAACAATCCTAGCACCAAGTATAGGTTCAAATAGAAGGGACAGATAAGCCATGTGTAGAGAAGCCAACTCTGTCACCATCAGGAGCACAAACTCCAAAGTAGAGCCCACTGATAAGACAACAAACTCCTGAGCTATCTACCCTGACTATAGTGTCTGGATGTCTCTGGAGTCCTGAGGAGCGCTGCTATTTGGGGTAGTATCTACTTTGGCAGTCAATGAGATCCTGCTGAGATGTGCATAAGTGTAACCTCTGGAATGACCTCCTGACTCACTTTGAGGTCTCTTAGCCATATAAACTCATTTGTCTTTACCTTTTTCCCCTTTTATTCAAGGTCTTTTTCCAGTTGCATTGCTAGTTGGTTCTTGGTAGTAATCTCTTGGTGTCAGAGAAGCTCATCCCTGGGAGTCATGTCCCACACTGGGGGGAAGGTAATGCATTTATCTGCTGAGTTTGGCTTAGAGAGAGGCCACATTTGAGCAAGAAGGAGGCTCCCAGGATCCAACTCCTAGGCACCCTATAATACTAGGCTAAGTTTCAATGTCAAGAGTAAAGGTTCATATGCACAGTAGTCAATATCAATGGCCTGTCAATGGACCATCCTCCTTCACTAGTCATTGCCCCTATACTCAGGGGATTCTTGCTGATCCATTAGAGAATGTGGCAGAGCTCCCCAGGATGGGAATTTGATATTTCTCCAGTTATTGTGTGAATCTTCACCCACTATGACGATGCCCCAAGAACATTTGAACACATTTATATGCCTTATAGGTATGCCCATGTGAGCTTCCTCCCATGTATCCCCTATCACACCAATGATCAATTTACTTTAGAAACATTCGGTTACCATCCCCCTCTGCTCTTGCTCTCCATTCTTAATGAAATTATTCAATTCTTATTGAAAGTATAGAAGAGTTGTATTTATTAGTAATGACATTATTGGCATTCCTTAGTTAAAACTCTAATCAGCATCTCCTGTGTTCAAACTCATATAGGTAAAGGCAAACTTTTAAAATGCAGACGGTGCTATTCAAATATGTTACTATAATTCCTCTTGCATTATGAACTGGTCACCCAAGAACAGAACTATAGTTTATTTAAAGCAATATAATTAAATATTTTTAGTACAGAAATAGTAAAAATGATGCATTCCTTTTACTGAGCAATCCTTTGGCAAATATAAGGACAAAGGAATGTATAATTTTGAGATCTTATAACTAGCAAATAATTCCTTATTTATAAGAATGTGTAAAGGAATTTATCTTTTCATGAAATCATCAGTTCCAGATTTAGAGTTAAAGGAAGTAAACTAAGATAGGTGTTATGACTAGAAATGAGTTGGTTTATAGTTTGACTATTTAGAAATGCCATCCCTTCTAAAACTAATTTTTAATCTAATGTTTTATGAAGATTAACCAAATAAGAACTATGCAAACAGTTCCCTAGTGTTAGCACCACAAAGTACTTTTTCCCCTCAAAACATTCAAGTTTGGCAGTACTGGGAATCACTGGAAAAGGCTGAAAGGTTTCAGAATATGGCTTCATATTTCACTCTTAATTTACCTTGAAACAAGATAAAACATTTCAGGAAATGTTCTCACAAACAGACCTATTAATATTTGGAATTAAAAGCATTCAACCTGAGGCTAGAAATTGGTTGTGTAAAAAAGTTTGCTTGTTCTCAGTACAAGTGTAAAAAACAGTTTAAAATGGAAAGAGTTTAAACTTTATTACAAAGATCAATTTTCTACGAAATTAACTATTCATCTTTACTGCTACTTTAGTAAAAGTGTGCCCCTGAAGTATAGATTTATCCTCTAATTGATATTGATGGACCTGACCAGATAGAGGCCTGTATATGGCCAAAATAAAATAAGTAATACTACTATCTTCTAATGCCTGAGAGCATTATCCCCTTTCAGTCCAATTTGTATTGTCATTGTCATTGAAACATCACTGACAATAATCTTCATGACTTTTCACCTTTATAAAGATAACAATATAACTAGGTTTGTAATTTGGTAATTCAGTAATTGTTATTAAGGTTGCAATTATTTTCTTCCACATTTATAGTAACTGGTTGAACTTTATCTATGTGGATTCAAGATACTAAAAACATTTATTTTTCATTAAAAAAGAAAAATTGGGAAGGGAGAACCTGGAGACAGAATGTAAACAATGCTTTTGATGCTTTGTGCATAAAGAGGTATGGAAGGCTGAGTGGTAGTTGGTGGAAAGCAGGGTCAAAAGAAGGTTTTACTTTTTTTTTATGGGGGGAAAAAACTGCTTAACTGTTATGCTGTTGGAAATAGTCCAGTATAGAGAGAAAATCTGGTGAAATAGGGAGCATTTGTTAGCTCACAAGCAGAGGAAGATTTGCTAGGGAGCATTAGTTACCTCACAAACAGAGCAATTAGCTTTAGATAAAGAAGCAGTTCACTAAAGCAAAATTCATGGGCACAAATACTGGAAAATTGGAGATATAAAGGGAGGGATGTGAAAATTCTTTTCAGATAGCTTCAATTTTCTCAGTTGTCAAGGAAAAATATTCTCAACTGAGACTGATGACAGAGGAGGAAGTATTGGAAATTTGGAGAAAGAAGTTAAGAATGGCCAGTCATCTGACTGGGGGAATGAATGGGTGAAGGAAACATAATGTGATTGTCACCAGTGAACAGTTCGACTCCTTTGAGATTCATGGGAAACATGGTTTTATGTTTTTAACCAACCACCTTCAATTTTTCAGTTACAAGTATGTGATACATGGGGAATTGGGTTAATTTGTGTTGTGATTTGCCAAATGAGTGAAGTGCAAAGAAGTTCAGGGTGATAGCCTGTGAGGGACTGTAGTGATAGCAGAATCTAAGCTGAGTAAAGTTGGGAAAGGACATGAAAAGGGGTAAAGGCAAGTGCAAAGGTGGCATGACCACAGGATCGGACATTTCAGTGGGTTTGGAGGACTGTTGAAGTCAGAGAAATAAAGACAATGAGCAGGAAGGAAAAGAGGTGATGGTCAAAAAGTTAGGTAATGGAATTGAAATTATAGAGAGGTTGTATTTATTAGTAATGGCAAGGTTAGCCTGGTTGAGATAGGTGAGTGACAACATCTTCACAGGAGAAGAGTTTTAGGAACTGAGAGTCCATGGAATTAGAAGTGTAAATTAAGAGCCTAGAATTCAGGCAGGGTCAGGAAGACAGGAACAAGCATTTGAGATTTATGGGGACTTGACGGGGTTGCCCAGGTGACAGCATCTGTGAGGGATTGGAAACCATATACTCTAATGATGTGAGAAAATGGAACGTTGTACAGAAGGAGGAGGAATGATCTGAAGTGACAATGAGGAGAAAGAAGAGCACCTATCTCAACTCCAGATCCGATAGTAAGAGGGCTGTGGGAAAATAAATTTCCTCCGGAAAGAGCACTTAGAGGAAAAATATAATTAATATCCCAAATGAAACTGTTATCTCCTGAAAGATGGGACAGGTTATATAATCATTTTTATCCCCTAATGCTTTGCATGGAGTAGGACATCTTTGTTGAATGGATTTCATTCTACTGCACTATCACTTTACTTATTCTGCTGGTTAAGCAATAAGTGGTTATATTGGCATCAAATGCAAAATCTGAAACTATAAAATGTTGAGCATTTCATTTCACTCATTTAGAAATATTTGTTAAGCACAGAAGATGCAACAGGAAGTAGGAAATATAGCTCCAAAAGATTTATGGTTAACAACATTCTGATTTGCACAAATAACCTGTGAAAGCCATTTTATGAGATAATCAGTAAAAATTGATTATGAAGTAGGCATGAGATAATATCAAGAAATTATTATTAATTTTGTTGAATGAGATAATGGTTTTGTGATAGTGCTGTTTTTGTTTTTAATCCTTACTGGTTATGATACATACTCAGGTATTCACATGTGAAATGATATGTTGCCTGGAGTTTCCTTTAAAAATTTACTTTAAAATATTCCATTAAAAATTTACTAGTAGGTAGGTGGGTAGATGAAACAGAAATGGTATAACATTGATAATTTTTGAAGCTGAGCATATACATAGGAACTCATACTATCCTCTGCTTAGATTTTCTATGTTAAAATTTTCAAGAAATAAAATACAGGGCATTATATCAATTAGGTAGTTTTGCTGTGTAGCAAACCATCACAAAATTTAGTGGCTTAACCTTTATTTAACTCACAATTCTGTGTGATACAAAGTGGGCAGGGTTTAGCTGGTGAGCCTTCTGGTCTTTGCTGAGCTCACTTCTGCATCAGCTGTCAGCTGTCAGGTTATTTGGTCTAAGATGGGCTCAACTGAGAAGCTTTGTCTCTGGCTCCATATACTTACTTATCTTCCAGCAAGCTGGACATTGTCATTGTTCAAATGACAGCTGGCAGATTTGCAAAACAGTTAGTGGAAGCATAGTAGCCTAGTGTTCCAAGCAAGTCACGAGGCCAGTCCAGCTTTAACACGTATTATATTCCACTTCCTGATGGAATCAGCTTCAAAGTCATATTGCAAAGGGCCGTGGATATAAGGAGGAGTGGAGAATTTTGACATATGTAGACAGTGTCTTATGAATAAAAGACAATAAGCATCTTATTAAATAGTGGCATTTCAGAAGCATTTCCACTGAAGTCCAAAACAAGACTAGGGCTGCCATAACAATATACCACAAACTAGATGTCTTAAAACAATATAGACTTTTGTCTCACAGTTCTGGAATCTAGAAGTCTGAAGTCACGGAGTTGGAAAGACATTTCTGCCTCTGAAGTCTGGGAAGAATCTGTCCCATGCCTCTTTCCTGGCTTCTGGCAGTGACCATTAATCCCTGGGATTCAGTCTTTGCCGCAATCATTACGTGGATTTCTCCCCTAGTGTCTTCTGTGTCTCTTCCACCTTTCATGTAAGTCATATTAGATTAAGGGCCACTGTCCCACCCTACTCCAATATAACCTCACTTTAACTTAAATATTCCATTTGCAATGACCCTATTTCCAAATAATGTCACTTCCACAGGTACCAGGGGTTAGGAATTCAACATAGCTTTTTTTCAGGGACATACTTGAACCTATAACAAATGTCTGCTACTATGACCTCTATTCAACATTGTTTTAAGGGTTTGAATTATAGCAAATACTTTCTTAGTGCTTTCCATACTGAGCCCTTTTCTAAGTGCCTTACTTAATTAACTCATACATTTTACATCACAATCCTATGAGGTAGGTATTATTATTATCCTCATATTGTAAATGGGAAACCTGGAGCATGGGGAGATTAAGTAAATTGACCAAGTCCACACAGCTGGAAACTGGCAAATTTGGAAACAAGTCCAGGACAGTCTGGTTTCAGAGTCTGTATTTTTTAATGCTATAACAGAAATGAGGTATATTCTTTAAAAAGGAAGAAAACAATCTTCTTATCAGTAAACATGATTGTTTACATATACAATTCAAGACAATATTAAATTATTTAAACTAATAAGAGTTCAGAAGATTTACATATTCTGGAAAATATACAAAACCCAATGTCTTCCCATGGCCAATGAGATGTTACAGGAAAATAAAAAGCCTCCATACATTATACCAATATAATCTATGAGGTACCTCTGGATAAATATGCTAGATTTTGGGAGTGAATTTTAAAAATAATAATTGGACTTAAAAGTAGATCTGAATAAATGGTAAGGTATGCTGTGCTCATAGATGGTAATTCTAAAAGTCACAAAGCTATCTAGTCTAACCTAAATTAAAGTATAAAATCAATGAAATTTAAATAAAATCCTCAAGTAGGCTTTCATAAAACAAGACTGCTTAGCTTAAAATATGTATGAAAGACAAAAATATCTAAGAACATATGGACAATGTAAAAAAAATGACGTGCTTGCCCTGTAAAATAGTAAGACCTATAATAAAACCAAAGTAATTAATATAGTATGCTATTGGTGTAGGTATAAATCAGTAGAAAAATGGAGCAGACTGTAAGGCTTCCATAAACAGACCATGTAAGCATGTATGAAAATTTCACATATGAAGGAAGTGGCAATACTGATAAACAGGTAAAGAATGGACTATTGCATGGTAGAATCATTGGTTCTCGATAAGGAAAAAAAAATTAGGCCCCCATTTTACACTATAAGAATCCAAATAAATTGTAAATTCTAATGTCAAAAGTCAAGTATTAATACATTTAAAATTGTGGGTGAATTACTTAACCAAGAACCAAAACAGCACAAAATATAAATTAAAAGATGGATACATTTGATGACATTGAAATGTAAAATTTGTATAAAGTATAAGACATGAAAATAAATGAAATGGTGAATCATAGACTAAGAAAAAAAATTTTGCCACACAAAGTCCATGCAGAATTAGTACCCCGAATTCATAAAAGAATAACACCTGCAAATGTAAGTATCTCAATAGAAAAACTGGAAGAATAGAAGATATAAAACAAATGATCAATAAAAATAATTTAAAAAGAATGTATAAAAATTTCATTATGATTAGAAAAATACAGAAAACCACAAAGAAGTGTATTTAATGGCAAAGAGTTGCATGAAACCTACTCTTCAGTTCATTACACATTATCGTCATTAGTTCCCATGAAGCCAATCTATTCTTGGTCCAGTCTTCATCCATGATTTCAATCCTATTCATCTCCTCCCAGTGATACCTACTTTTCTAGTTTGATGTATGCCTTTGAATACATATGCATTGTTTAAAAATCGTGTTTGTTTTGTGTCTATCTGGTAATTTATTTTAGTAATTTAATTTCCCTGGCACTTGTTTTACATAAATATCATTGCTCAAGAATTATTTCAATTTTATTTGTTGTTCACTCAACTTTATTTTTATAAAACTTTGCATGTTGATGCATGTACATCAAGTTTATTATTTCTAACTGATCTCTAGGTATCATACTGTATATCCACCACATTTTGCCACTAGATTTACTTCTAAAACCCTACTACAAATAAGCAATTCTGATTTATTTTCTGTGTTATTACATTTTTTTACTACCACTATCAAGACCACAGTCTTCATGGGTCTCCATGAGAGTTTATTATATATATCTGTGAATAGGCATTATTAATTTGACTAAGTACTGCCAGATTGCTTTGCAGAAAAGCTTAACCAATTTAAGTGCATAAGCTATGTCTAAGAGTTTGTGTATTCCAGTAGGGGAAATTTTGATACCCTATAGTTTTAAGATTTTGTAGAGAATAAAGTGGATATTAAATGTCTTCATTATATAAAATGAAGGAGAATATTTTTTTTTATCACCCAAGGAATTCTCTTTCTGTAAGATTAATTTTAAAGTTTAGATTGATTTAAGTTCTTGCTTTACTGGAGGCAATGGAAATATAGCTATAACTATTCAAAAAGACATAGGCTAAATCCTTCTTATATTAAAAGTAATTTACTGAACTTTGTTAAGCATGATTTTGCTATCTATTTCTTCTAATTTAAAATTAATATATGAAAGCTTGGTACTTTTAATGATAAAGCAGATTATGCAGGGCTATCTCATATATTGACAATATATTTATATAAAAACCCTACAATTATTTATAAGCAATAGAGAGTTGCAAAATTCAAACTGAAAATGGACCAAATGTGTCAACCTTGAATAAAGGTAACAAAACTGGGTGAGTTTTTATTTATATGGCTTTTACTTGATGGTACCAAATGGAAAGCCATAGCCTTACTGACTTTAGGATTCAGAAGTTTGCATCCAAAGATGTCAAAGTGAATGAGTACTGACAGCAGGAATCCCAGAAATGAGAAAGCCACATATACACATCACTCAAATACCTGCTTAAGTCTACCAAGTTACCATATTTTGTAAGAAAAATCAACACCCGTAATAGGAAGAGTGTAGAATACAAATTCTCTATAGCATGTCATCCAAAATATCTGTTATAAAATAAAAAATTACCAGACATGCAACAAGCAGGGAAATTAGACTCATAGTCAAGAGAAGAAGCAGGCAATAGAATCCAAAACAACTGAGACAAGCCAGATGTTGTAAATAGCAAAAAAAAAAAAAACAACTTTAATGCAGGTATTATAGATATCCTCTGGCAAAAAAAGAGCATGACCAGAATGAATGAACGGATGTAAAATGTCATTAGAGAAATGGATACCATAAAGAATAACAAAATGGAAATTCTGGAACTGAAAATTATCTTACACAAATGTAATATTCACTTAATGGGATTTACAGAAGATTGAAGAGATCGTAAGAAAGGACCAGTGAACTTGAAGATAAATAAACAGAAATCCTCTTATCTGAAGAACAGAAAGAAAAAAAAACCCACTAAACTTATGAATAGAGTCTCAATGATCTATGGACATTTTCAAATAAATGAAAGCACTTCAAGAAATTCTACAGGAAATTACCTCAGTTTGAGCAAAAAATGATACACAAATGGTGTTCTAGTTTGCAAGACTGCCAAAATGCAGATATGGTGAAATGGGTCAGCTTTCAATGACGGGAATCTACTAACTAACAAGCTTACAGTTTTGAGCCTGGGAAAAATGTCCAAATCAAGGCATCATCAGGCAGTGCTTTCTTTCCAATGACTGGATGCCAGCAAGGCACATTGGAGGCAACTGTCGGTCTCTCCCTTCTCTTCTGGGTTTGCTTTTAGCTTCTAGCTTCTGTGGCTTTCATTCTCTTTGTCTTAATTTCAGTCTCAGAAAACATCCAGTAAGAGGATTAAGACCTACCCTGAATGAAGTGGGTCACATCTTAACTTAATATACTACTCACCAAAAATTTCTACTTACAATGGGTCCACACTCACAGGATTAACTTTAGGAACATATTTTTCTGGGGGTTGTACAGCTTCAAACCATTACAAATGAGCACTAAAATCTATAGGAAGGAATGAAAAACACTGCTAAGGTAAATGTGTGTGTGTGTGTGTGTATCTTTTTGTACTTTTACTTTTTCAATAGGTCAAGTGATTATATGACAAAATATATTATACAAGAAGAATTATAACATACAGATGAAAAATACATGATAACAATAGCATGCATAATTGGAAAAGATGTGAATGCTGCACTGGTTCAATGTTATTACATTTTTTGTAAAGTAGAAAAATGTTATCTATAAAAATTACTGAGTCATTGCTGAAAATCTTTTAAAAGGCAACATTGTGAGACTTGATTCAAAACAAGACCAAACTCTATGTTATTACAAGAGATGAACATTGAATAAAGGCAAAAGGATAATTTGAAAGAAAAATAAAGGAAAAATATATGCCATGGAAAAAGTAAGCATACAAATCAGGAATAGCTCTCTTAATATCAGAAATCATAGATTTTGAGACAAAGAATATTATAATACATGAAGAGGGAAGTTATGAAACAGTAAAAGGGTAATTTGCTAGAAAAATATAGCCATTACAGATGTCTGTAAACCTAGCAACAGAGCTTCAAAATACAAAAGTAAAACAGACAAAATAAGGGGGAAGGAGAAATCCACAAACGTATTGGGATACTTTACACCCCTTTCTCAGTAATTTCTGTAAAATTAGACAAAAAAAATCAGTAAAGGTATAAATATTCTGAACAGCCCTACTAACCATTTTGGCTTAATTGATAATGAATTTTAACCAATTAAATAAAATAAGAATCTAAGTTCCTTACTGATATAAAGAAATAAGATTAGTGAGGGATAGGATATTTAAAATGATCTCCCCATAAATGACTTATTAATTACATAGAGGAGAAAAGTTCAATTATGGTTGAGAATCCTTGTGGAAACCACCTTAATGAATTGTCAATGTCAATATCACCATGTTGGGACAAACTAGCACCCTATTCCTGCTGATATAAAGAAATGAGTCAGATAAAATTTCTGCATCTTATTATAAGGAATCACCAGAAAACTCAAATTGAGATTTAATCATTAAAATAACTGATCTATACTTTTCACAAAAATATTAAAATGAAGGAAGACAAAAAACAATCTTTGGAAATATTCTTGAGAAATGGAAAATAAAGGAATATGGCAGTGATATGCAATATGTGATCTAGATTAGGTTCTAGACTGGGAAAATATATTAGACTTGTTGATTTGGTTAATTTTTCTGTGGTTATGAAAGATAATGTCCATGTTCTTAGGAAATACTGTCAATAATTTCATCTTCTTTCTTTGAACTTCAGCTGACATAACTGATATTTACAGAATGGTGTTTATCATTCCATGTATTTCTCTGTTCCAATACAAAAACACATGCATATTTTTATAATAAAAGTGGCACCATACAATACTCATTTCATCTTGTCAAGTTTCTGTCTTTTTTTTTTCATTTTTCCTTAAAAATATATTGCACATCATTTCAGATAAAAAATGTGGATATAAATCTTCATATTTAATAGCTGTGTAATATTATATTGAGTGAGTATACCTTACTTTATTCATTCATTCCATTTCTAGATATTTGCTATTACAAAAAATATTACAATGGATTCCTTATATTCAATCAATTTTGGCTTTCTAGGAAGGATTTTCCAAAGTCTTTTTAATTGGCATGCATATTTTTAATTGTACTATGTACTGTTTCTTTTAATTTGATAAGTATACCTGCGAAATTATATGTTACAATTAATAAAATTCCTGCCTACATTTATTAATTTAATAAAACAACGAAAAATCAAGGCTTGGCTTTGTATACTGAACACATATTGCATATCTCTGGTATCAGAAACTCTATAATTATCTATGTTATATCTAATTCTATAATGATTTAAACAAGAACAAGAATAGGGTTGAACATAGAATGCACACTTTGGAAAAAGCATTGCTTTAATCCATAAATAAATGTGTATATTTTTTATTAGTAATTTATCCTTCCAATCAATCATATATGGTCAACATCGAATCCTAAGCTTCTTTATGGCAATGAGTACATATTCTTTTGGCTTCTACAATGCAAACATGATCACCTGACTGGAATTTCATCTGAAATAATCTTGGAAAACGATTATTTTTATTTTGCAGTTTCAGTTTTCATGCTTCCTTTATCGATTGGGTAGTAAGGGAGATATAAATTCTTTATGTTTATGATCCCCAATGTATATTTACATTTAGTATACTAAACTGAAAAAGTTCCAGTAACATTTTAAACTTTTTATGACCTTTTTAAAATGATACATCTGTTTATATTTGCATCTTATCTAGTAATGTCGGTTTGGACTGTAGAATCCCAGATAATTTCACAGAAATTGCATAATTTGGAGTCTTAATGTATACTTTTAGTCTTTAAACTACAGATGGCAACAGGAAAGCTTGTTGTGATTTTTTTGCCCTACTTTGAAAAATTAAATTGTTTATTTAAAAATTTTATACTCAATTTATAGGCGATCCTTTGTTTATAAGGTATTTATTTGTTAAAGTTGTTTTGACTGTTGTATATTTTTTCTTTTCTTGAGCAGATTAATTTTTGTTCTGTTTGTTTGGTTTGTTTTCAGATTTTCTATTAGTAGGACACTGTCAACATCCTATAATGGCTTGCTGGTATCTGATATAATACTGGAGAGCATAACAGGTTTTTCACCAATTATTATCTGTGAGCAGCACATGTCAAAAGGTTATATTTTGAGCAAATGCTTTACAATAAACAACCAGAATTCGCTAGGGTTTCCCCTTATATGAAAATTAATGGTGATGATTTTCTATGACTAGGTAGAAAAAGAGGGAGGAAGATGTTGTCAATAAGAAGAAAAAGAAATGAAGGAATGATTTTCTTTTACATTTTAGAATATTTCCATACAATTGAACCTGGGATTTATTGTGCTAGGGACTTATAGTGTGATGAAACTATTCTATTTGGCTTCCTTATACCCATCATTTCTTTCAGGTAACAAAGGAGAGCAATAATATACATAAATGACATTTCCAAACAATCCCTAAACTAATGGCAGATATTTAACTTTCTTCACTGTTGCTAATTAATTAATGTCTGTTTTACCACAACTATTTTTCCCAGCTTACTTTCTAGACAAAACACTTCATGAATAATGGAAAAGCCAAATTATAGTAGAACTTATACGCAAAATGTAACCCGAATGGATTAATTTCAAAGACAGTATGCAAATATTTTCTCCTTTCAATTCTCCTTTAATAATGAAGTGCCTACAATTAAAATTTTTGTGTGCTAAATTTACTGAAAACTAATATTTATTTAGAAACAATGTACTACACTGTGCTTGGATGTAAATAGTAATACCTCATTTTAGGAGTTTCTCTTAATTGCTTTGCTAAAATCATTTTTCAATGGGAATATACCAGAACAATATCAACAAATATAAAAATTAATCTACAAATTTGTTCTTAATTAGAACATAAATATCTCTTGAGGTTAATAAATAAAGTAAAGCAGAAATCCATAAATTAAAATAGATAAAGGGAAAAATATGGCCCAATAATTGCTAGTCAAACATAGCCTTAATAGAATCATAGAGTATTGGCTTAATATATTTTTACAACATCAACAATAACAATAACTTAACTCATGGCCAATACTTGTGAGCATTTACCAGTTCTCAAAGACTGTATTTAATGTAGTAGAAGTTATATTGTACCTCCCCACCACTTTTTACTGTGTGTGATAAAATCTCTTCATGTGATATTCCTACCCCCCACCCCGCTCCGACGATGTAAGCTATTTGGGTAACGATTCATCTTCGTATGCCTTACCAAAATCAGCAGACCAGCATCTATGTGTTAGGCCTTCAATAAGTGAACTTGAACAAGACCTCAAGAGATGCACGCTTCAGTTTGTTTCTCTCCCTTGTAAGGGGTCTGCGTCCTTGTTTCATTCATAACATCTGTCTGGTCTCATACCTGAAAACTAGAGGAGTGGACTAAAAAGTTTCTAAGACACCTTCAAGTTCTAAATTTGATTTGTAACAGTCCTTTTCTACACTACTTATATTTTTCCTGGAAGCCTTCCTGGATGGACTATTTCTATTTTATAGAATAAAAGACTGGTCTTCTGTCTAGCTAGCTTTCCCATTGCTTTGAATAGGCATATCTTTAAAAAGAGGAATGGATTCTGTGTACATATTTTTTATAATTTGTAATTGTCTGTGTTTTGTCTTTCCAGTGGAGAGCTTGCTCCAAAAATTATAAGCTCTTATTCTCAGCCTAGTACTTCTGCAAACTTTGATTAAGTATCAGTTTCTCTAAAAACTGATTTGTTAGTTCCTTCATTTTTTTTAAAAGGGAATGTTTCTCTAACTTGTTTCCAGAAGGATTTATTATTTCAACTAGAAGTTTCTCAGGGAAGATTCTCTCCTTTATTATTCACTTTATTTTAGAAATTCACTGTGTTCATAGGTTATTTCAACACCCAAATTGACAGGAAGAAAGATTCACAGGACATTTTCCCTTCTCTGGTAATCTAATTTATTTCTAGCTGGCATTGAGATTAGACTGCAATAGACCTCTGCAGCTGAAGGATGCTTAGAGCTGATAAACAAAGCCACTGATAAATTAACTGCCTTTTTGCTTGGTCAAAGCAGAATCCATTTTTGTAGAAATAGTTCTCGCTCACTAATTTTCATTTTAGTTTTAGTCATAAAATTTGTGTGAATTAGTGGAAAAATTAATTTACTGTTTAAAATATCATCACATTGCATTATACAAAGGATAAAAGTATATAAATAGTTCAACATCTTCTCCAGAACCTCTGAATATCATTTGTTTTCTAGAGATAAGTGAGACTAATTATCTTGTTTTCCTATACAGACTGTCTAAAGAGAAGCCAAGAAATTGTCCTTGATAGCCCTTACGGGAAATGGTGGATGAAGAAAGGACAGGTGAAAAGAGGGGGGGGGGGAAAGAGAGAAAGTGAGGAAAGAAGGCCTAACTATAAATAGATTTTTAAAGAATTTATGGGAAGAATAATGCAAGAATGGTATAATCTAGGAAAAGTAATGTTTTCTGGATGTCTCAGTAATGGGTAAGCATATATTTATATTCCCTAGCCTTAGAAAACTGGATAATACCATTGCAGGTTACTGTAGATTTCTGGAAATGTCCTACACCCTTTTATATCAATGTCTTAGCACCTTCCTGGGTAGTTTTCATTTTGTTTTTGGTTTGGTTTGGTTCTCTCACTAGATGAGGTTTTATAGTCACTCCTCCTTCACTAATGCACCTCTAGATCAGTCTCAGCAATTCTGACTGCTTAAAATATAAGCTCACTATCATTTTAAAATCACAAAGCAGATGCCCATAGGAAACTTTAAGTAATCCATGATTGTCTGATTTAGTTTAGAAATACATTTAACTTCACAGTAAAAATGACATTTTGATGACATCGTATTCCTATTGATTAACTTTTTGTGGGTGAAGAATGGATACCATTAATATCTATTTCCGGAAAGTCAGCTCAGCAGCCCAGAAAAAAATGGAGATTTGAGAAGATTGACTTGTAGACATACAAACCTGGTCAGATACAAATCCAGTATGATTAGGGGGTTACTCAGTTACAAAGGATTGGGTGTCATTGTATGTGTCAAAGGGGATCAGGGTTCCTAAATAACACTATCCACTACTATGGGAGAAAGCCTATAAAGGCAAAGAAAAAAAGAATGATCAGAAGTTTCGCTTTGTGTTTCAGAATTATCTTTAAAAAGACAATGGAAATATATTTAAAAACAAGATAAAACATGGAGTCCAAAAGAAACTTCAAAATGCCCTCAAGACATCTGTTACATGGTATTTGTATTATGATTGAGGACTTATTCTCCTACTGATTTTCATTTTTTAGGTTACATTTTTATATTAGTATTATCTTCTCCCTTTAATTTATAAGTGTCTTATGAAAGTACTTAGCGTCAGATTACAGAGGTCATCTAGAGGACAAGAATCCTTTCAAACCATATCTAATCCTTCAGCACAGAAACCTAAGGCAATACTTTGCAGTCAATTTGGTCACTTTTATGATAAAAATTAGAAACTCTTTCGTATTTTAAATCAAAGCAAACTTGGCTATAATTCCAACCATTCAGTACTTGTTTTGTTGGCTGAAGCCTCAGAAAACAATTCAGAACTTTCTTCTAGATAATCAGCGCTTCACACATTTGAGGGCACTGGTCCTTCATTTTCATGTTAAATCCTCTCATATAAATTAAGCATCCTACTTTCTTTTATCACTCCCCATATGGCAGTGCCTTCTAAATTGTCACTGTCTCCTTCTAAAGTACAGCAACCAGAAGAGAATGCATTTGGCATGTGGGGCTCTCAGCCATGGGAGGAGCTGTCATTTCTTCTAAACTATGCATTTATTAGTGAAGCCTGAAATAGCATTTACTTTTTAAAGAGCTTCTTTATTACAGTAATTTATTTTAAACATAAACTAAAGTATCTCTAATTTTTTGTCACAAGCTTACTCTTAGACCATATTTCCTCACTGTATTTATGCAGAAGTTTATGTGGCCTAAATTTAGGATTATATATATTCATCCATGCAATTATATCTAATTTCATCTTCTCTGTTTCAGTCTGTCATTTCAAGCTGTGTGTTCAGTGATGGCAAATATGCAATTCACATCCTACAATGTATTACAGTAAAAATTGCAAACCTTCCCATGGATTAGCAGTAGGAGATCATTATCCTTGATTTCTTTGGCCCTCCATGGAGATTAATGCACTGTTGGTGCCAGCCAGTGGTAGGCAACATGAAAAAATATGATTTAATTTTTGAAAATATTTGGCTAAACATACATTGATGCTATAAATGTAATAAGAGTTTTTGAGTTTTGCGTGTTTTCTGTTTCACTTTTATGAGCTTTTAGAAGAACTACTATTTCTCATTATTTTTATGAGTTTGTCTTGTCTGGTCTGATGCCAAAATCGAATTGTATACTGTAGAATCATGGGATGCCTCTGCTGGGTTCTGACTCATGCCCTAAATTAAGAGATGTCTCAAGGGTAAGTTCTGCTTCTGCATTTGAGCTACAAATTAAGAGACAGACTTTCAAAAAGATGCTAGGGCTTGAAGAACAATTTCAAGGACAAAACTGTGAAAAGAAAAGTTGATGTTGATAGATCCAAAATGAGATGTAAATGCTTACCTACAGGCAATTCATCCTGTGCAAGGGAGAACTGTTAAATGATAATAAAAAAAATTCCAGGATTCAGGCAGACCTCGAAAAGTCTGCTTTTAGAAGAGCTTTTAGAAGAACTACTATTTCTCATTAAAGACTCTGTAAGTCTTTTATGTCATGTCTTACTTTCCTTTTTAAACGTTTTATGTTTCTGATTTCAGTGATTCAAATTAAAGTATCTTACCCATAATCATGATTTAGTTTCCTCTGGTTTTGTATGAGAATTCAAAGTTCATTGTGTGAGCACAGAGATTTTGCACAATCTTTTTGTATTCAAACATTTCTGTTTTTAAATCCTTTCTTCAGTATATATCCCACCAGTGGGACCTTTGGACAGATTTCTTAAGTTCTTCCCTGAACTTCAGTTTTCTCTCAATAACATGGAATTTTCTTGGTGTTTAAAATAAAATAACACATCTGAAACATCTAACAAAGCATCTTGCACATACTAAGTAAGTACTTTCAAGTTCACTTCCTTCCTTTCCAGGTTTAAGAATTCTCAAAAACACTCTCTTCTGCTATTTTAACTTAAAATAGATGAATTCAAGAAGTTAGTTTAACGGGGCTTAGTGAAAAATATTAGCAGCTTTTTATAATATCAATCAAGTCTCTGTTTAGAGCCCCAATTGTGTTCCAGTCAATTTTTGTTAACTGTTTTGTTTACTTTGTTTTTGATGTTTATTTCCTAGTGATATGAAGGAAAAGAATCTGTCCCCTATAAATTTTAGAAGGATCTTGACTGATTTAGAGGTCTAATAATATTGAAATGAGTTGGATATTATTTTAAAGTATTTGATAGACTTATAAAGACTTCTCCCTAGATTGAAGCAACAATATGGTTAATAAAAGGGAGCAACAGGTACTGTGGCTGGGCACGATGGTGGATATGAGCCAGTCCCCGAGTTATGACTCTCCTGGGGAACAGAAATGGCCATCACTTCCTGGCAGTGTTTAGTGGAATAAAGAAGAGGAAGAGCTGCCTACTAGTGTTTTTATATTTGGGGTGAAGTCCAGAAATAGCAGCACCATTTAGAATGATGTTTCCAAGAAAGCATAAAAAGTAGGCTAAAGGCTTAATTTCCTGAACATTGGAGGAAAAAATGAGTTTGTTCTTAAGATTAAATAGGATAAATGTGCCAGAACAGGAATTTTAAAGTCATGCTCCATAATTTGTTAAGCTGCCTTTTGTAAGTTATTTTATTTTTTTTTGAAGTTGAAATAAAGTTTATTATAAAAAAAAGAATAGGCTAAAAGTCTCCTTCTTTCTGAGACTTGAATAAAAACCAAGGCAAAATTAGCCACTAACTGATGACAAATGACATTTTGTGAACAACTACCCAATTGTCACTTTAAGAGTCCCAAAACTAAAGTATTTCAGCACTAACAATGCCTCTTCCATAACTATATTCTCTCTCCATGTTCCAAAAGCAGGACTAAGCGGCAGCGTGTGTGCTCTGATATCAGTCCTTGCAGGTTTGTCCACCCCAGCTTCCCTGAAGAGAGTATCTGTCCTTGACTGAGAGGTTTTCTTCAGAATCCCAAGTTTTTCCTTTCTGTCACATTATTGATAAAAGATACACAGGGACTATGATTGTACATTAACACAGTGAGCATGATAATAATCATTGTTGGAATTCTCTGTGTAGAACAGAAATAATGTTGGCTACCTGCTCTGTAGATTTAGTCCTTTATGGGTTTTTTTTTCTTTATCCTGGTCCTGGTTGCCCTAGGGATCAGGCCATCTTTTCCCACTACAAAGTACTCAGTTATGAAACTGATAAACTCATTCTCAATGACGAATATGCGGGGAGGGGGGGGCATTGCATTTATACACCATTCAATCCCTGTTTAAACTTAAGGCATATGAAACATTACCAGGCTGGGGATATATTTAAGGTTAATGAGTCTTCCTGTCCTCAGTGATACACTTAGAAAAACAGCCCTCTAAAAGTGTTAATTCAGTCTGACAAATTTCCCTGACAAGATGCTGCTCCCTGTGGTGTCTAAAATGCTCCCAAGCTACATCTACTATATAACCTCTTAGTGAATTAGAAAATTCTCTGTTGGGGATGAAATCTATCATGCTCTCTAGCATTTTAATGCACTTATTTATTTATCAGTTTGATCCCAAAAGTTAAGTAGCAGTCCTTAACTTTTCTGGGTTACGGATTATTTATCTATTTGTTTGTTTGTTTATTTATTTACTTATTTTTATGATTTGGAAGAAACTATAGACTTCTTCAGAAAAATACATGTACGCACATACCCTATTGTGTATAGAATTTCAGATTATCAGTGGGGTCCCTAGAGTTTATTCCTGAGGCTTGAAAGAAATGCTGCCTCAGATATTTCAGAGGCATCGAAAACTTCTTTCTAGGAGAGGCCATTCTGACAAGTCTCCTTGATGGGAAATGGTGGTTGGTTTTCAGCCAACATCAACATATACAGCAGTGCTGCTGGCTGTTCACCATACTGCCAGGGCTGTCCATTCTGATAGGACAGTACCCAAGTCTTTCTATTTTTAAGTGAGTTTAATTTTAACCCTTTATACAAGATACATCTCTGGATGAGCATGGCCTTGTAGGAAGGTCAAGGATGAGAGAACATGGTGGGCACCATGGAGAATGGAGAAGAAATTAGAGAATATATAACAACTCTCAGCCTACTGGGATATAGTGCTTATATCCATCTTTACAGCTGTGATTCATTCTCAGATGAAACATGTACTAAATGTACTTTGAGTCCCCAGGTATGGGATAGTGATTGCAAAAATGGCACCGATTTTTCACCCTATCCTGTATCCACAGTCTTTGGAATTTGATTTTGCAGATTTTCCCACCATGAAGTGGAATCTATTTCCCCACCTCTTGAATCTGGGCTGAATTTGTCACTTGCTTTGACCAATTGAATATGGTAGAAATGAAAGTGTGCCAGTTTTGAAGCTAAGCCTCTAGACCTCTCTCTTTTTCTCTTTGTCTCTCTCTCTCTTTCCCTTTCTCTCCATTCCTCCCTCTGTCTTTCTTTCCCTTTCTCCTTTTCTCCTTCTCTCTCTCTCTCTCTCTCTTTTCTCTCTGTTCCAGCCAAGAAAATATTCTCAAGCTATTCCATTGGAAAATCGGACTTGGTATAGATTCCAGACAGGACTTAGATATGTAAGAAAGACAAAAAGATCAGAAAAGCTTCCTAGTTGACCCAAAGGTGATCACAAATACACGAATGAGCTTTGTCAAATCCAGTTTAGATCTTTAGAATAACCTATAGACTTATGACCAAAAATAATTGTTTATTGTGGTAAACCCTTGAGGTTTACTGGTTCCTTGTTATGCAGAATTATTCTGATATTAGATAACTCATGTGCCAAGAAGTTGGATATGAATCTAATCACCCAAGAGGATCCTAAAATGGGCTCATTTTTCCCATAATTCTTGATGTTAGGATGATGTCGTATGTAAAACAGGAAATTTCCTACCAGTATCTGTAGTCCCAGACTGAACATGCTTCGGCAAAGCATTCACCAAAAATTATCTGTTCCATTTCTCCTATATGCCAGGAATTCCATTAGGTCTTGAGGATACAGAGATAAGCATGACCTAGTCCCTGATGTTAAGGAGGTCATTGTGTGGTGGAGCTGGGGCTTGACTTTACTTTCAGTCCTAAAGCCCCAGTATGCAGAGACCAAATTGTCACACCTCACACATTTGGGTATCCTCTATTCCTAACTAGAATTGTATCTGGCAATCTTGGAATGATTCTAGGGTTGGTAGTTCTTCCGAGTGGAAACACAGTGGTTTATGTATACCTTCTCCAGGATCTTTACCCTAACCTGAATGTGAAGTGCAGCAAGGAAACCCTTGAAAGGAAAGAAAGAGCTGCCAACTATGTGATGGTTTGATAAAGCTGTGGTTATTTTTCTGGGCTATGATTTATTTAAATTTTATAAGCCCTTATCTTCTTCCAGGTTTTAGGTACTTTGGTGGTGAGTCATATGAGGTCAAATGTCCCTTCCAAAACACAAAGCTCTTGAGTGGAAGATAGGGAAAGACTTAGCAGCAGGCTTTTTGATCTTTGATCCAATGCTCTGGCTCAGAGTTACGTGATCTAAGAGGAATTATTTGACCTCTTTGACCTGGTTTCCTTATCTGAGAAATTTCAATGATGATGATTTGTTTGCCTCATATAAGGAATTGTGGCAAAACAATGCTGTTAAGAACTTTGACAGTTTTGTTTCACTCTAAACAATAATACTAATTTCTCTTAAATTCGTTTGAAATGTTTTCTACAACTGTAGAATTAAATTGCACAAGATAGCTGGGTAAATGTCCAGCATTCACATTATATAGAAATGTTAAACACATACAAATTAAGTTCTGCTTATCTCTAAGCACATCCACAACCATTTAAAATTACATTTACATTTCATTTTGCTAGGTATTCTTTTGTAAATGTGAGAATGTGAAAAGAGAGGTGGAGTACTTGAGTTTCCTTGAGTGTCTCAGCAGTGAAACAAGATCACTGATAGCTTGTATGCCCACCAATACTGCAAACCATCCCCCCACTCCCTACCCTCACATATATGTTGTTAACATTTGAAAAAAATTTAGGATGACTTCATCCATCACTGTTGTGGACTTCTTAAATATATACTAACTTTCATTTCTAAGCTTTTTTTTGCAGGTAGAATCACCTTTATTGGGAAAATATGGAGTGCTTTATGAATTTGCATATCACTGTTGTGCAGGGGCCATGCTAATCTCTTCTCTGGATTGTTCCAATTTTAGTATATGTGCTGCTGAAGTGAGCATTCTTGCTCAGCTTTATAATAGCAAAAAAATGGACATGGAGAATGCTAAAATATTGTGTTGTCTTTCGTTAAAAATTGTTAACATGGAGGAAAAACAATAATTAATCTGATTCTCTATTTTGTCTTGGTCACTTGAAAATGAAAAGCTGCTCTTGACCTAAATTTCTCATCTACAATATGGATTTGGGGTAGGCCATCCCTATTGCTTGTTGTGGTATTGTTTGAGATACATTCCTTATGCATTGTTAGAAATTATCAGACTTTAGGTCTTCATACGATAACATTTTATGTATAGACTTTAATTGAAATTAGAAAAATATAACAGAAACATTCATATCTTAGTATTTTACACTATCATCAAGAAATAATGAAGGAGAGAGCACAGAATATAAAAAAGGTTTACTTAATTTAGATAGTTTCAGTGTCATGGTAAATGTAATTTTCATAATAAATCAATTAAAAATTTACCAGAAGTTGAAAGTATAAGGCATGGGACTGTATAACACAGTGAACCTTGTAGTGGAAGATGGACTGTGATTAACAGTACAAATATGAGCATTTTTTCTCATGAACTATAATAAATCTGTAATACTAATACATAGTGTTAATAATAAAGGGTGTATGGAAAAAATATACCAAGTGTAGGCTATGGACCATAGTTAGTAATAATAGTCTGATCATGTTCTTTCATAATCTGTAACAAATATTCCACAACAACATAAGGTTTTGATGGAAGGGTGACATATGGAAATTTTGCACATTATTCATGATTGTTTCAGAAGCTCACAACTTCTCTCATTAAAAAATGGAAAAAAATTACCAGATGTCATAGACATGTAAATCTTATTTCACTTTAAATTTATGAGCCACTGATTTTCAGGTACTAGGTTCTTTAGCACTTCGGTATCACACTATGTTTTTAGGTTCATGAGTTAGATAATTTAAATATACATATAGCAAAATACATACAACCCATGACCAGACTTCAAGATCTGTGTTCTCTGAACTGAGCAGCACTGGAGAAAATCTCACAACTCTACACAATGAATCTATTGCAAACTTATAGTCTTCAAACTCTGCTGAGCACTTAGTACTACACACCAATTATTGATGAGAATTGGGCAGAATATTTGAAATCTGGACCCTCCTAAAGGAGCAGAAAAGAAGGTTAAGGTTGAACACAGGGTGTGAGGAAGAAAGGGCTGTCAAGAATTCCAGGCTTGGGTAACTGATATGTACCAGTAAATGAGGTAGTTTCAGGAGGAAAATGGAAAGTTAATTTGGGACTCATAGAATATTGAAGTGTTTATTGGACATGCAGGTGGAGATGATCTGTGGAGAGTTAAAGAATTATGAAACTCAGAGGAATGGTCTAGGCAGCCCTCAAAGAATGGGCTTTCCTGAAGCCACTTGGGGAAGATAATGTTCAAGTTTAAGCAGCTACATTGAGCATACCTCCTCTGTGAGGATGAAATTAGAATCAAAACCACGTGTAATTATCCTCCTATCTAGTAGAGCCAACCATTAGAGCACATTTTCTTCAGTAAATCTCAGACCATTCTCTCTTTTATTCTGGATTCTGAATGGAGGGTGGAACTCTGGTTGGGGAGCAGAGGAGGTCTGCTCATTTCTCATTCATGCTGAAGAGGGCACAGAAAGAGCAGTAGTTTCCTTACCATGACAAAACTTCTGGGAATTAATATTAAATGGCTGTTCTTGTAAAGAATGGGTTTAAATGCTCTGAAAACAATAACATCAATGCTTTGGCTTGAAAAAGAAGAAAAATCCTCCAGAATTAGATAAGCATTTTGTGTAGGTCAAACTAATTAGTGGGAAATGCTATAGCAGAGACTTAAGTTCCACTTACAAGTAGTAATAACTGACATTTATTGAGCGTTACCAGATCTGCCACTATTCTAAATGCTTTACATATGTTAACTCATTTAATACTCACTACAACTTTTGGAGTAGATAATGTTATCATCCTTTTACAGATGAGCAACCAAGGTCCAGAGATTTTAGATTAGTTGCCCAGAGTTGCACAGCTAATAAATGGCAGAAAAAAGATTTGAGTTTTCGCAGTTTGGATTCTGAGATTATACTCTCATCATATACTTCCTGTATTAATACAAAATGGACAACATTGATTTCAACATACAATGTGCAGGGTTGCATTTTAGCACAGTTTATTTGAAAATTGAGCAAATACTAGAGTAAAAGCTGATAGGAAAATATAATGTTTTAGAATTTTTTCCTTCTTCGCTCCAGTTTTTTCTCACTGCTCTCAGTGGAGAAACCATACAATGTTATTACAAACTGCTCAATAGCGTATTGTTTTGTTTCATTTCTTCCAACTCTCTTCTCACCAGAACTCTGTGCTAATGATAGAATTAGTAAAGGGGCCCAATAAGAGTACAGATACACACACACACACACACACACACACACCCTTGCACACAATATTCAGAAATGACCTGGTGCAGAAAGAAAAATCATTTGCCTACTAATAATAACTGCAGTCAAAAAAGCTGGATCTTGGTGAGAAATCTACTTTCAGCAAAAAGAAGTTGAATATGAAAGGGCTGAGGCAATTAAAAGATCGTTCAAATAATATTTCAATTATATTAATTTTATTTATTTAATCATTTTTATTATTAAAAAGATAACATGGTTGCTAGACATAGTTGCATTTATAATTTTTACTATTTGTGATAAAATGCTTTTCCTCTATTTCCGTACCCTTATAGATGATTAGAGTAAAACTCTTTAGACTAAAAGCAAACCAATTCTTTTCTAATGGGACCTTAAAATTCATGATATTATATTGTATAGGCTATTTTCTCATGAGAGTTTCACTACTTCCACTTACTTGTCAAATATTACACTTCAACATTGCCACTTGACCTTGGCATTAGAAATATAGTAGAGAACACCACTCAATATTCAACTGAAAATATTGTGACTTCAGCTAACTTTCTTTAGGGATAAGTGGCTCTTAAAACCTGAACGTCAAGAAAAACTACCAAAATAGAAAACTAGATACGAGATCAGACAATAAAATTTTGGATAAAAACTCATTTACAGCTCCCTAGTTCATGTAGCTCTTAGCAAATAGCCTTATTTTCATGGTCAGAAAGTGTACTTTAAGCTATATTTTGCCTTATTTTTTTTGGGGGGGGGCTTAGAAACAAGATTATTTCATTCTTTTCTAACTACTCTCATATCTTTCTTTTTTGATGTTTTCTGTTATTGTGTTAAGTTATCATGACCACCTATTTAGAAAAAGACTTCAGAAAGTGAGACTTCTGAAGGCGGCTAAGGTTAGAACACAGCTACTGCTCATATTTACAGGTAATTGACTATTTGAAAGTAATCCACGATGATTGAAAATTAATCTAAGTTTTAATTCAAAGAGTAAGACATGCATTTTGCAAGTAATTCATATGTCAGGAAAATTTTCCAAAGGCAGTTTTGCTAGGTAAAGACATAAAGGAAAGGGGGTTCGTATTTCTCAAGTTACTTCAACCAATTTTTACAAGTATAATGGTTTCACATTTCTTCAGTATAAATATATATTAAGCAGAAGTATAACAGCAAACTTGTTGGACAGAGGTTGAACCAGTTTTAACTTCAAAGCATTGTTTTCAATTGTATTCTCTATAGTGTTCTTTCTAATGAGCTAGATGTTTGATTTTATTATACAAAGAGACCCTCAAATCATTAACTTCAAAAAGTAAGCTAGAATCTATTTAACCAAATAAATGTTGTTTACTGAAAATCCAGGCTTCAGATTTCATAGTTTTTGCAAATCAAATGTTGGTGGTCTAGTTTGTACTCAATAGGTTTTCTTCAGAAATGAAAGAACCAACCAAAAAATGGAGAGAATGATTGGAGGAAACTAGAGAAAATTGAGGCTACAATACAAGTCCTCTAGGCAAATAAAGTCAATCTTGGCAGAAACCTCTGTTTGCCTTCCCTATCATCCATTCCCTTTTCCCTTCTTTCTCCTTAGAAGAGAAACTGAATTTTTAACTAAGCTTCTTGACAGCTTGTGGTCACGTGGCAAAGTTCTGGCCAATAAGAGTGGACACATACGAGATTTCTGGAAAATCTGTTTATAGACAACAAGCTTCTGGGAGGGACAAATTTTTTTTTCTCTTAGCTCTCCTCTTCTATCTGGTCTGCTGCTCGGACATGGTGGCTCAAGTCCAGGAGCCATTCTGGACCATGAGGGGATTTAAGTATGAAAACTATTTGTAGGGGAGAATGATTGGCAATGATGTAATAGCTCTGAACATCCTGTTTTCAGATTTACTGTGATATGATCTGTCAGCTTTACCTGTATAGCACAGTTTATGAAATTATTTAAATGTTTTGGGGCTTTTCTGCCTCCTTACTTAAAAAAGACTAAGACTTGGATAAATGAAAATGTGATACAAATGAAAAAACAATGCTATTGTGACAATGCTAGAAAGTAACAAATCTTTAGGGTTAATTGTCTACCCATTAGCTTTATACCATTCAGTTGTCTGCTAAATATGAAAAAAGAGATGTATAAATTTATTAATAGTTGTATAAATATGTAAATATAAATATGTATAAAGTGCTTAAACACATTTTTGAATATTGTTTTCCAAATGGCTTATAAGGAGCAGTTTATTGTTTGACTTTTACATATTGAATTTTCCATATACATTTTCAAGAATTCATTATGGATAAAAGTAAAAACAAAATCCTATAGGTACTGTGAAAGTCCATAATTTATTATAATGTTGGTTTCATGCTCAAAACAATTTTGAAAACATGTTAAAAGTTAAAAGAATATTTTTGAAAAATTGTAGATTTTTTGCAGAAGATTTGCCTTGGGAACCAGCCCTCTGTCACAGACCAAAGAAAGAGGAATGTGAGTGAAGAAATCAGACACGTTTGTATGTGTCTCGTAAAACAGACTGAAATTGTCTTAAGAAATGAAAGCATGTTTTGAATTAGCATCTCACTCTCCAAGATGACTCTTTTGAAAAAATATTCATTTGGTTGTATAATTTACACATATGGTGGTTTGAGTCAGTTTCATTACCTTAAAATGATGTTTTTATATTGCAGATTTTTTTGTCTGCCGCATTTCAATGTATCTGTCTATAACTTCCTGAGTTTTAAAGATTTTTCCACCAGTAGCCTTCATCCTACACCAGTGATTGGCCAAGGGAGGCAGTTACAGGGAACTATCAGCATCACTAATTTGTGAGGGCTTTAGATTGCCATGGCCTCATTGATCCCTGTGGGATCCCTCTGATCTTTATATTTAAGAAATAGCTTGGAGGCCTTTTTTCTCTGCCCACACAGAGAAATCACCAGTCCTGCTTATCCTATCTCCCTTATCTCCCACCTTATCTCCTAAGTATATAACTAAATATTTCTGTAATCCTGCTTCCCCATTATCAGCCTGGAATTCTTATGAGATTATTTACAACCCTCATGGTGCCCACATACCTGCCTGATCCCCCTGCACGTGCACCCTGACATTTACTGTGAAAAAATCCTGAATAAAAGACATGCTGGGGATCAACTCAAGAGAATAGCTTCTTCAGCTGCTCTGAAGCTCCGTGTGAAGAGTAATTTCATTGCACCATCGCGGGCTCTGCTGGACAGACCCCCGCAAGACTTTGTAGGACAGATTCCTGCAGATGCCTCCTCTCCTAAGATTGAAAACTGATCTAAGTTTACTTTGACCTAAGATGGAGGATTTTAAGGACAGTCACTGAGTTTCCATATTCTCTAGATACATGGCTCTCCCTGTCCTCCCATACATTGACTTATTCCATGAGATTATGTGTCATTTTAGGCCCCTACCCCTAAACTTTACAATTTACCATATACTCCTCTGAATCTGTAGAACTTTCCTGATTCCCCTACCAGTAAAGACCCCATTGCCCAATTATTTTCACACTGTGCCATTTTTCAATCAATAGCCACACCTGGGGATCTGAAGCCCAACATTTGATACTTGCTTCTGCATAATTGGATCTAAGTAGTGCTATTTGCCAATAGGTTAAGAGTAATTATATGTTCTTTAATTTCTTCTCTATCCTCCATGGTCCCACTATGTTTGCTCATTCTGGGCCTTCCTCTCTGGCCATGCTTATCCAGAGATGTGTCCTGTGTACAGGGGTAAAATTAAACTCACCTAATAATAGAAAGACCACATTCATCAGAATGGATGCCTAGCAATGGTAAACTGACAGCAGCACTGACTGTGGGTTGATGGTGCCTGAAAATCAGTCTCCATTTCCCATTAGAGAGACTTGTCAGAACAGCCTCTCCTAAACACAAGTTTTCCACACTTCTGAAATATCTGAAGTAGTGTTTCTTTTGAGCCTCATGGATAAACTCTAGGTAGCTTATTGATCGTCTGAAATTCTGTATAAAATTGGATGTTTGCATAGTTGCATTTTTCTGAAGAGGTCTATAGCTTCTTCAAAATTGTGAAAAAGCAAAAAGTCCGTGACCCAAAAAAGTTTAGGACTGCTACTTAACTTTTTGGATTAAACTGATAAATGAATCAGTACACTAAAATGCTAGAGAGCAGGGTAGACTTCATCCCCAGTAGAGCACTTTCTAATTCCCTAACAGGCTATAGAGTAAGTATAGCTTGGGAGCATTTCTGGCATAACTGGGATATTGACCACCACCACCATCCCCACTTCTAAAGCTAAATCAATCTAGGCCATGGCTGAATCCTTTCTGAAATATCAGAGCTTCTGCCAATAATTAATGGCTAAAGCCATTTCCCACGTGTACTAAGTGACCTATAAACCAACCTCAGTCAATGTTGGCTCATTCTTCAAAGCTAAACTCCTGCAGAAGCTCAGTCAATTCAGGCCCTGAATGAGTCCTTTTGAGAGCTCTGAGCCTCCCACCCCCTCACCACTATCACAACCATCTTCCAGAATATTGACAAGACTGGTTATTTAGACATATACCAGACAGCTAAACCCTCTAATTATCATATTTCAATTATTTCTGGTCACTTCCTAGAATAAGAGATCCTTTTATCATTCATCCTTTCCTTCATTGTGATTTCCACATCTCCTCTAGCTCCCTTTTCTGACAAGAGTCTATCTCCTACTTATTTTAGACTTTACCCTATACAACCATAATTCCTGGGTAAACAGATGAAGAAACTACAACATCTGGCATTTTCCTAAGAGCTTTACCCCCACTTTAATGGTTGAGGGGGGAATTAGCATTCTCTTTATTCCTCATCTAAAGAAACAACCATAATGTTATTCTTCCCTTTGAATAAAAATTATTAATAATCTGATATCACTGAGGCTCTTGCCATTGGCCATTTTGATCTCTAGTTCACTTGCTCAATCGCCTCACTCACTAATGGAAAAGGTTGGCATAAGGCTTACCATCTTCTCTCCACTGCAATCCCTGCCTTCAGCAAGCGTGAATTCAAACATGACATTCACAACCTGTCCAACATCTCAACTTCTCAGTATCATGCCCGCCTCAATTATGATGCTTTTCCTCACCTACTTCCATGACCATACTTTGGAAATTACATTATAATCAACCATTACATCTTTGAAATGGTAAGTTCTGTCATGTAATTGATTGAAATTATTCTTGCAAATGTCATTCATACTTTCCTTGTTGTTAAGTCCATTGGATGCTTTCTAATAAATTCCTCACGTGTACTTTTCTTTAATTTTTTATTTTTTTAACAAATCAATTTTATTGATACATATTAATAAACATAAAATTCATCCAAAGTGTACAATCAATGGTATTTTCTATAATCACATAGTTGTGCTTTCATGACTACAATCATTATAAGAGCATTTTTGTTATTTCAATACTAGTGCTAATAAACAAAAAACAAACAAGAAAATTCCTCACCTCTCAATCTCTCTATGCTTCCCCCACTGTACATAGCTCCTGTTTCTCACCATTCTTTCCAAAGTGTATAATCAATGGCTTTTAAAATAATCACAATGTTGTACACTCATCATCTCAAAAATTTTAGAACAATTTCATTACTCCAAAAAAAAAGACTCCACACCCCTTAGCATTCCTTCCTCAGACCTACTTAACCACTAATTTCCTTTCATCTTTATAAATTGATTTATATTTATATTTTATATAAATGGAATCATCTCATATACTACATAGTACTGTGTATCTGGTCTCCTTCATTGTATAATGTTTTTTTTTTTTTGTCTGATATTAACATTTTGTACTATGAACTTACATTTGTTCAGCTTCAAAGAAAAATGGTCTTATATATGCAGTTCTACCCATATTCATATTTCACACAATATATTTGGTTCATAATAGGACAATTACAAAGTATTTGTCCTTTTGTGTCTGGCTTGCTTCACTCAACATAATGTCCTCCAGTTTCATCCATGTTGTTATATGTTTCACAATTTCATTTCTTCGTACTGCTGCATAATATTCCATCATGTGTACACTCCAAAATTTGTTTATCCATTCGTCAGTTGATGGACACCTAGGTTTTTTCCAACTTTTGGATATTGTGAATAATGCTGCTATGAGCATCATTGTGCAGATATCTATTTGTGTCACTGTTTTCAGTTTTTCTGGGCATATACTTAGCAATGGTATTGGTGGGTCCCATGGCAAAGCTATATTCGACTTCCTTAGGAACTGCCAAACAATCCTCCACAGTGGCTGTCCCATTCTACATTTCCACCAACAGTGAATAAGTGTTCCTATCTCTTCACATCCTCTCCAACATTTACAGTTTTTCTTGTTTTTAATATCAGCCAGTCTAATAGGTATGAAATGATATCTCATTGTAGTTTTGATATGCATTTCCCTAATTGCTAGTGATGTTGAGCATTTATTCATGTGTTTCCTCGCCATTTCTATTTTTTCTTTGGACAGTTGTAATTTCAAGTCTTTTGTCCATTTTTTAATCAGATACCCTGTCTTTTCATTGCTGAGTTGTATGATCTCTTTATTTATCATGGATATTAAACCCTTATCAGATATGTGATTGCCAAATATTCTCTCCCATTGAGTCAGTTGACTTTTCACCCTTTTGACAAAGTCCTTTGCAGTGCAAAAGCATTGAATTTTGAGGAGGTCCCATATATTTATTTTTTCTTTTGTTGCTTGTGCTTTGGGAATAAGGTTTAAGAAACTACCACATACCACAAGATCTTGAAGATGTTTTTCTACATTTTCTTCTAGGAGTTTTATGGTTATTTTTATTTTTAAATCCTTGATCCTTTAGAGTTGATTTTTTAATAAGGTGTGAGATAGGGGTCTTCTTTCTTTCTTTTGGATATGGCTGTCCAGTTCTCCCAGCACTATTTGTTGAATAGACTGTTCTGGCCCAGCTGGGTGTGCTTAACAGCCTTGTCAAAAATTGCTTGATTGCAGATACAAGGGTCAATTTCTGAGTTCTCAATTTGGTTCTATTGGTCAATCTGTCTGTTCTTATACCATTAAAATGCTGTTTTTACCACTGTAGATAAGTAATATGCTTTAAAGTCAGGAAAGTTGGAGGACTTTGTTCTTCATTTTTAACACATTTTTTGCTATTCGGAATTGTTTACCATTTCAAATAAATTTGATTATTGGCTTTTGATTTCTGCAAAAAGTCTGTTGGAATTTATATTGGGATTGCATTGAATTTGTAAATCAGTTTGGGTTGAATTGACATCTTAATGATATTTAGTCTTCCAATCCATGAACATAGAATGTCATTCTATTTATTTAAGTCTTCTTCAGTTTCTTCTAGCAATGTTTTGGCATTTTCTGAATACAGGTCTTTTTATTCTTGGTTAAGTTTATTCCTAAATATTTGATTGTTTCAGTCACTATTATAAATGGAATTTTTTTCTGATTTCCTCCTCGGATTGCACATCAGTCATGTGTAGAAATACTATTGATTTTTGCATATTGACCTTGTATCTCACAACTTTGCTGAACTCATCTATTAATTCCAATAGCTTTGTTGTGGAGTTTTCAGGATTTTCTAGATATAGGATCAAGTCATCAGTGAACAGTGAAAGTTTTACTTCTCCCTTTAATATTTGGGTGCCTTTTATTTCTTTGTCTAGCCTAATATTCTAACTAGAACTTCTAGCACAATATTGAATAATAATGGTGACAGTGGGCATCCTTGTCTTGTTCCTGATATCATCAGGAAAGCTTTCAGTCTTTCATCATTGAGTACAATACTTTTCATATACGCACTTTACCATAATGAGAAAGTTTCCTTTTGTTTCTATCTTTTGGAGTGTTTTTTATCAAGAAAGTGTACTGTATTGTCAAATGTCTTTTCTGCACCAGTCGAGAGGATCATGTGATTTTTCTTCATCAATTTATCAATGTGGTTTATTACACTAATTGATTTTCTTGTGTTTAACCACCCTTGCATACTTGGGATAAAACCTATTTGATCATGATGTATAAATTCTTTTAATGTGCTTTTGGATTCAGTTCCAAGTATTTTGTTGAGGATTTTTGCGTTTATATTTATTAGAGATATTGGTCTGTAATTTTATTTTTTTGTAGTATCTTCATCTGGTTTTGGTGTTAGGGTGATGTTGGCATCATAGAATGAGTTGGGTAGCATTTTTTCCTGTTCAATTTTTTGGAAAAACTTGAGCAAGATCTGTATTAGTTCATCTTCGAATCATTGGTAGAATTCACCTGTGACGCCATCTGGTCATGGACTTTTCATCTTTAGGGGATTTTTGATGACCTTTTCAATCTCTTCATTTGTGATTGGTTTGCTGAAGTCTTCTATTTCTTCTAAAGTCAGTGTAGGTGGTTCATGTGTTTTCAGGAATTTGTCCATCTTGTCTACATTTTCTAGCTTTTTGGCATACAGTTGTTCATAATATCCTCTTATGATCTCTCTTATTTCTATGGGGTCAGTGATAATGTCCCCTTTCTCATTTTTTATTTTATTTATTTGTGTCTTCTCTCTTTTCTTCATCAGTCTAGGTAAGGGTTTGTTGATTTTGTTGCTCTTCTTAAAGAACCAACTTTTGGTTTTGCTGACTCTCTATTGTTTTGTTGTTGTTGTTGTTGTTTTCCATTTATTTCTACTCTATTCTTTACTATTTCTTTCCTTTGGCTTGGTTTGGGATTATTTTGCTATTCTTTTTATAGTTCTCCCAGATGTGTAGTTGAATTATCAATTTTTAGCTCCTCATTCTTTTTTAATGTAAGTATTGAGGGCTATAAATTTCCCTTTCAGCACTGTCTTTGCAGTGCCCCATAGGTTTTGATACCCTTTGTTCTCATTTTCATTTGCCTCAAGATATTTTCTGAATTGTCTTGCAATTTCTTCTTTGACCCACTGATTGTTTAAGAATGTCTTGTTTCATCTCCATATATTTATGAATTTTCCCTTTTTCTGTCCATTATTGATTTTCAGCTACATTCCATTATGATCAGAGAAAGTGTTTTGTATAATTTAAATCTTTTTCAATTTATGGAGACTTTTCTTGTGACCCAGCATATGGTCTATCTTGGAAAAGAATCCATGAGCACTTGAAAAGAATGTATATCCTGCTGTTTTGGGGTGCAATACTCTATAGATATCTGTTAGGTCTAGTTAATTTATCATATTATTCAAAACCTGTTTCTTTATTGATTCTCTGTCCAGATGTTCTATCCAATACTGAGAGTGGTATATTGAAGTCTCCAACTATTATTGTAGAGACATCTTATTTCTCCCTTCAGCTTTGCCAGTGTGCACCTCATGTATCTTGGAGCACTGTGCTTAGGTGCATGAATATTTAGAATAGATATTTCTTCTTGTTTAATTGCCACTTTTATTAATATATAATGACCTTCTTCATCCCATATAACAGTTTTGCATTTAAAAACTATTTTGTCTGATATTAGTATCACTACTCAAACTCTTTTTTGGTTACTATTTGCATGGAGTATCTTTTTCCAGCCCTTCACTTTTAAACTGGTTGTATCCTTATGTCTCAGGTGAGTCTCTTGTAGACAACATATAGTCAGCTCTTATTTTTTAATCCATTCTATCCATCGTTGTCTTTTGATTGGCGAGTTCAAGCCATTAACATTCAATGTTATAACTGTAAAGGCATTAATTACTTCATCCATTTTGACCTTTGGCTTTCTGTTGTCATATCATACTACAGTCTATCTTTTTATCCTTTCTAATATTCTTCTAATATTTCTAATAGTCTTCATTTCTATACTCTTCTCCAAGTCTCTTGCCCTTGTTTTTTTCCTTTCAGGTTGCAGCACTCCCTTTAGTATCTCTTGTGATTCTCGTCTTTTCATAACATATTTTACCAATTTTTGATTGTGAAGACTTTGAACTCCCCTTCATTTTTGAAGGACAGATTTGCCAGATATAGAATTCTTGGCTGGCAGTTTTTCTCTTTCAATACATTAAATACATCATACCACTTTCTTCTCTTCTCCATGGTTTCTGATGAGAAATCAGCCCTTAATTTTGTTTCCCTTGTATGTGATGCTTTTCTTTTCTTTTGCTGCTTTCAAAATCTTTCCTTTATCTCTGATATTTGTCATTCTGCATAGTGGGTGTCTTGGAGTAGTTCTGTTTGTTTTTATTCTGTTTGGGGTACATTGTCCTTATTGGATTTGATATTTATGTCTTTCATAAGGGTAAGGAAGTTTCAGTCATTATTGCCTCAAATACTCTTTCTGCCCCTTTTCCATTTTTTTCTCCTTCTGGAGAAGATATAATGCATATTTTTTTGCATTTCACATTGTCATTCAGTTCCCTGAGACTCTGTTCCATTTTTTCCATTCTCTTCTCTTTCTGTTCTCCTGTCTTTTCCAGTTCAGATGTTCTGTGTTCAGAATCACTAATTCTGTCTTCAGGCAGTTCACATCTGCTCTTATGTGCCTCTATAGTATTCTTAATCTCACCCATTGTGTCTTTAATTACCATAAGATCTGTTACTTTTCTTTGCAGACTTTCAAATTGTTCTTATTGCTCACACAGTGTCTTCTTAATATCCTTTATCTCTTTAATCATATTTTCTTTCAATTCTTTAAAATGATTTAGGAGAGTTGTGTGATTATCATCGATTAATTGTCTTAAATCCTGAATCTCTTCAGGATAATTGATGCGTTCCTTTGGCTGGGCCATCTCTTCCTGTTTGCTAGTATGGCTTGGAATTTTTTGCTGATGTCTAAGCATCTGATATGTTGGTGAATTTACTCTGATGGCCAATTTCTCTTTCTTGTCTATTTTTATTATTTTTTCACTGCTCTTTGATATGTATTTCAACTTATCCTAAGTCTTTAAAATTTCCCAGTTTAAGTTGTCGAAATCATGCCAGAGACTTACTAATGGGGCACAGACTTTCTCTCAAGGGTGTAGTAAAGAGAGCTCTAAAAGCTGTTTCTGTCCATTACATTTGCATACCAGCCAGCAGATGGTGCTCTTTGGTGCACCTTTCCACTGAGTTGTATCACTGCTGGTTTTCCCTTATTTTCATCTGGCTAGAAAGGGGATTCAAAGTGGCCTCTGCTGACTGAATTCATTGAAGAAAAACCCCCTAATCCCCTCCTGTTTCCCTTGTAACAGGAGGCAGGGAGGAAGTGTCTGCTCCCCTTTCAGTCAGCTGAAACAGTCCAGGAGTTTTGCCCCTGCTGAATATCTCAGGGGTGGGGTAGAGATCCCTTCCTGGCAGCCAGGAGGTTTAGTAACTCACAGTTTGTTGTTTTGGCTTCTTTGTTTCTCTGGCCTTTACACTCTGGGAGTTGTGAAGCACTGTCCTGGTCTGCTGACCCCCAAAGCAGTTCACTCTGACAGCCTTTGGTTCTTTCTCCATTGTTTTTGTGAAAGCTGAACCTTATCTGGTTAATCCAATGCCATGCTCCCACAATTCCCCAATAGATCTCTCACCTGTGCTTTTGACAACATTTATACAGAAGTTATTCCTGCCTTCTTAAATTCACTCTTTTAACTGCCACAATACTCACCTCTTTTTACTTACCTTTTTGGCCTCTCCCTTTGCATGTTCCTTTTCCTCTGCTCAATGCTTAATTCCTGGCATGGTTATACATCTTTTCTCTCACTCTACATATTTTCACTTATCCCCACAACTCTCAGAGCAACAATTTGCTAACTTCATTGAGACTGACCTTACTATCTTATCCAATCATCCCCATTTCTTGTTCACTTTTTAGTTATGCCCAACCCACACTCCAAGTTTCAGCACTGTAATCACTTGGCTTAGTTTGCCAGGCTGCTGTGACAAATACCACATAAATGAGGGGAATTTATTATCTCATGGTTTTGGAGGGTAGAAAGGACAGTAACATCTGATGCTGGTTTGCCACAATCCTTGGGGTTCCTTGCCTTTCCTGTCACATGGTAATGTTCTTTCCTTTCACTTCTGGATTCCTGCTTATTTGCTGGATGCCAGTTTCCTCTGTTTGTAAGATCAACAATATCCAGGTTAAGGCTCAGACTGCTTCAATTGGCCACATCTTCACTAAAAATAACATCTTTAAGAGGTCAATTTACAATGGGTTCACACTCTTAGGAATGCAGATTAAGAATAAGAACATGTCTGAATTGGGATGCATAATCAATCTACCAGACAACTCCTTTGCAAAAACTATAAATATGATTAAAAACAATTAAGGCAAAGATTTGCACAATGAAGAGTCCTATCCATGAACTATAGACATCTTGCATTTCAGATGATGTGCCATGAAATGTCTTATTTTGAACTAATAAGGAATTGAAACCAAAGCTGTTTAATTGATTAATGAAGCTGAAGTAAAGCCCAAGAAGATTTCCTTTAAATAGGACCTATTCTTCATATCAAGTTGAAGATGTCCTTTTTTCATTTTTGGTATTAATTTTTATTCAGTGTCTAGTTGTGTTTATTAAGAATATTTTTAAGGACTTGCTAGGTAGCCTCTAGGCTTGAATGAATTTTTTTTAATCATGAGTCTTTTTTTTAAACCATAGAGTAACAATGGAACATTTGCCTGTTAGTCTTCTCTTAAGTTTTCAATGACATCTTTAATTTTGCTTTATCTTTTTTCTGACAAATATTACATATAAAAATATAATAAATATGAATATATAAGTGCTATCTATCTATCTATCTATCTTTAAATATTCTACCTATGACATAGATTCCATCCCATCCTATCCAGCTTCTCCCTGAGCTCGAGAATAATATATTTTAGCAATGTCCTTTTGGGCATTTTCTCCTCCATTATGTTGGGACATAATGAAAATATTGGAATATAGACTCTAAGCTTTATATCCATGTTAAATTTCTTGAACTTTATAACTACAAAAGGTGGTTACATAAGTGAATATCCAAGTTCTTAGGGAATGTACAGGGAAGTATTAAGTATTCAAACCCATGATGTGTACAACCTACTCTCAAATGTTTAGAAAGTAAAAAAATAGATAGATAGATAGATAGATAGATAGATAGATAGATAGATAGATA
>JAKSZT010054458.1:30756473-30779274 GCA_026826555.1 Tolypeutes matacus
ATAGATAGATAGATAGATAGATAGATAGATAGATAGATAGATAGATAGATAGAGTGGCAGTTTGAAATTATTTTATGAATGCCAAAAAGAAAGATTATGGGAAAAAGAATAATATATCTAAGTGCTTAATGGGCATATCATATGTATATCTTAAAAGCATCTCACATTTACATGGCCAAACTAATTGATAATTTATTGCTTCCCATCTATTTCCCCCACAAACCTTCTCTAATCTTACAGTTGCTCAGACTAAAACTCCGTGGTTTCCTGTAGAATTAAAACAAATCGTTAATAAACTGAACAAAATTCTGCATGAAGTCGTCTCTGCCCAGCTCTTCAATCTTACCTGCCTTCATTCTCCTAAATCACTACATTCCAGCCACTCTGGCCTCTTTTGTGCTGTGTGAACAAAACAAGTTTGTTCAGATTTTTGGGATTCTGCACCTGATGTGTTTTAGAAATGCTTGATTCTCAAATCTTCACATGGCCTGTTCTTAACACTCAGGTCCCAAATCACATCTTCTTTAACTATTATATGTAAAATTGTCCCCAGACTTGCCCCTTCATTTTTAATCTTTCTTCTTCACATAAACCAGAGGCAACTGGGCACTTAGCAGCACTTGCTTTTTTTTTTTTTTTTAAATAAAGAAAAATTAAAAGTTTTTTGATCTGTTCCTTTCCTAGAAGTTTTCTGCAAATGACAACCACACATATTTTTCTTTCTCTGCCATTTGGTCTTGTCTTGATTTTTAAAATCTTTGCTTTGCAAATTGAGCTGCTGTGCTAAACTGTCTCATAAATTTTAGACAATTTTCTTTAATTTTTTATAAGTGTTAGGGTAAGGTCACCAAATATTATCCTATGAAAAATGTCTTTACTACATGCATTCAGTGACAAACCCAGATAACAAGGCCTAAGGAGTTAGTCTAAATTTACAAGTCCAGCAAAATTGACACACATTGATGATTCTATATGCTTCCACTGTCTTTATAAATGTGTTGACTAGATACCATTGTTGTCTTCCTGGTCCTAATCTTAAATCTATATAAATTATTATATTTCTTATATATAGGAAAAAGGAGACAGGTTTTCAGTTTTGAAAACATGCCTATTAGTTGTATCAAGAACAAGCTTCCTTCCACTCTTATCACCAAAACTTGCCCTATACCTTATTTTTATTCCATTTTAAAAAAAATTTACTTCTTCTATATTTCAGTTTTACAAACAGGCATTCCTCCTTGCCCTCTGCTATCATACACTCACCCTTCATACCCGCTCCCAACCTCCCTTGGTAACCTCATATATGCTTTGTATCTCTGAATTTGCTATTTCCAGTCATCTCTTATAAGTGATATCATACAATTTCTGCCTTTATATGTCTTGCTTACTTCACTGGGCATAATGTTTTCAAGTTTCTTCCTTGCTGCAGCATGCCTCATAACTTCATTTTTTCTTGTGGCCAAATAATATTCCATTGTTTGCATGAACCAAATTTTTGTCTTCTATTCCATTGTTGATGGGCACTTGGGCTGTTTCTGCCTTTGGACTATTGTGAATAATGCTGCTATAAACGTTAGTGTACAAGTATTTGTCTGTGACCATGTTTTCACTCTCTTTGGGTATGTACCTAGATGTGGAGTTGATAGGTCAAATAGCAATTGTATATTTAAGTTTTTGAGGACCTGCCATATTGCTTTTCACAGTGACTACACCATTTTACATTCCCACCAACAATGCACTGTAGTTCCAATTTCTCTGCATCCTCTCCAACACTTATTTTACTTTTGGTTTTTTAAATAATAGCCATCCTTATGGGTGAGAAGTGGCATCTCATTATGGTTTTAATTTGCATTTCCTGAATGGCTAATGATATTGAGCATCTTTTCCTGTGTTTACTGGCCATTTGCATATTTTCTTTGGAGAAATGTCTATTGACATCTTTTGCCTATTTTATCATTGGGTTGTTTATCCTTTGTTGTTGTACTGTAAAAGTTCTTTATATATTCTGGACACTAAACCCTTAATTAATACATTACTTACAACTGTTTTTTTCCCATTCTGTTTGTTGACTTTTCACTATCTTGATAATATCCTTCTATTCACAAAAGTTTTTCTTATTAACAACTTTATTCCAAATTCACAAAAATAAAAGAACAGAAAAAAGGCAGCTCAACAAGTTATGGAAACATTACTCCTAAAAATTTCTTTTTCAGACACTTTTATCTCATCTAAGTCCAACTGCTAACTCTGTTGTTTCTCTAGTGTTCAGAAAGATACACAGAGGAACATAGGTAAGTTAAATGACATAGTCAAAGTCTCCTTATTAAAAACAACAACAAAAAAAAAAAATGAAAAGGGGGAAAAATGCTTAATCGTATTCATATCTTGCAAAACCAAACCCCATATTCTTTTTCTATTTTCTTTTTTTTAAAGATTTTATTTATTTATTCATTTATCCCCCCCTTGCTGCTTGTGCTCGCTGGGTCAGCTAACCACGCCATGCGGGCGGGCTTGCCTTCACCAGGAGGCCTCGCCGGGAACCGAACCCGGGGCCTCCCATATGGTAAACGGGAGCCCTACTGATTGAGCCACAGCCGCTTCCCCCATATTCTTTTTCTTACCTTTAGAATTAATAGTATCAACTTTGCTTTTGCTACAAAAACATTACAATGTTGTTGTTAACTCTAGTGTAGAAATTACATTTGTTATATTTTTCCCATGCATCATTACATTATTAAACCCTGTAGTAGAACAGAAGATTTTAATTTTGATGAAATCAAATTTATCTAATGTTTCTTTCATTGTTCGTGCTTTTCTTGTGTCATATCTAAGAATCCATTACCAAATCCCAGGGCATGACAATTTGATCCTGTTATCTTCTAAGAATTTTATAGTTTTAACTCTCATATGTAAGTCCTTGATCCATTTTGAGATGATATTTGTATATGGTGTGAAGTAGAGGTTTAAGAAAATTTTCTTGTGTGAACTACTTTATTTGCAAACTTTGTGTATGTTTATGTACTTGGCTCATGTGATCAATCAGTCTATATCAAGTATAAGAGCTATGCCTCTTTCCCTCTGTCATATTCTGGGTCCCACCATCTACTCCCTCAATTAAAAAGCAAAACCAAATAAAACCTTGATAATCATCTAAGAAACTTCTTGCTCAATGCAAGAATTTTCTCTGATACTTCCTGCTAAGTGGCTAAATAGCCTCCTGTTGAATAACTCTGGTGAAATGGAATTCACTACTTTACTAGGCCCAGGACTTTAGAACTTCATACAACTTTAAGACCTCTTAGAGACTTCTTCTTTATATTGATCTGCTTCCTGTACATCTCTACACTACATAATGGTTGTGATTCTGCATTCCAGATCACATACGATAAATTTAAACCATCTTCCACGTGTTAGCCATCTAACTATCTGGCTAAGTGTGAAGAGGATAAGGTTAATATCTAGGCATGTATTTGAGGAGGTGAGAGGATAAACCTAGATAATTAAGAACAAGCAAATATCGCAAGACCACTAATGTCACACAGTGTAGTAGGCACAAATCCATAGTTGTCTTTCTTCACAATGTCTACAGATACCCTTTATTTTCCACCAAGAATCCATTAGTAAATAAGAGATCTATCTCTGAGAAGATAGAGATTTTCAGGATTGTTTAGGGGTGAATAAAAGGGGGGGGGGGAATAACACTTTAAATATTCTTAAATGTGATTTATGATATCCTCCAAACCTGAACTCCTTTGTAGTCAAATTGCGGTTAAATTTTTCTATTTCCTAGACTTTGGCATTTACAAGTTTGGTGTTTTACAAGTTGCCTCTGATCATTGTTCCCAAATAAGTTCCCAAACAAACTTCCTCTGGATTAGTTCTCAACCATAACTGTTGAATATCTTTCTTTTAGAAAATCAAGGACATCTGAATCTCTCTTGGCTTATTCCATTACTGTGACATTTATTAAGTGCTAAAATGTACAAGGTTATATTTTTCCTCTGTGGTGTTAGGGCCCAGATGTTAGCAGTCTTTCTCCTTTCTCTTCTTTGAATGTGTCCTTCCGTGACAGGGACTACTAACGAGCAAGCAGCACAGTCCAGGTCTGTTCACATACTTGACTATTTTTACCACAGAATGTGTGATTCTCAGGATACAACTTATACACAGTAGATAAATTATAGGCACACAGCCTCTGGTTACTCACTTAGCTTACACAAGTTTACATATGTTAAAAAAAAAAAAATCTCTTCTAGGCCTGGTCTTCTGCTACCTCCAAACCTTGATTTCCTTGATTTAATTTTCTTTCTAATTCACCTGCCTTTTCAGCATAGTACACGTCTCAATATTTTTTTAGTACTCTTTCAGTTCCTAGAAGAACAAAATTTTCTCAAGGAGTTTGAAATTCAAGCCAGTCTCTTGACTTCATACTAAATCTTCTTTCCCTTGTCCCCTTAGTCACCAAGGACAGTGTCCCTGGGATCTTTCCATAGACAACTTTATTTTAGTCTTCCCTATGTTTTAAGAACGTGTCATTTTGATCAGTATTTCTTGTAACCTACCTCTTGTCTAAAGCATAGCCTTCTGAAGACCCTCAGTCTCATATTTTATTTCCATTCTTCTTTCCACATTTGTAACCACAAATCTGTTGGTTCCATGGGACAGCAAGAACCATCTTTGAATTTCCAATGTGTAGCATATGGGGAAAGTGAATGAATCCATAGAACCACGCCTTCTAAAAGCTATAAGATATTTAACACTTCTGCATCTGTACCTTCCAGCATTAGCATCTTCCGCCAATGCTCCATTAGGGATTCTTTGAGCCTCATCTTTCTGAAGGCATTTGTGTTCATCAGTAGACTTGTTCCACCTGGTTTGATGTGAGGATCTTACAGCAGCACACCTGTACCTCAATCATCATTTAAATCATTTAGATCCAGCTGGAAGGACTATCCTTCCCTTCCTTTTTACCCCTGTGCCACCTCTGCTTTAATACACATACAGTTCCAAAATCAAAAGAATTAAATAGATTAGAAAAAAAAAAAAAGCCACATAAGTAATGTTTCCCTTCAAAAGAGTCTAAAGAATTGTGATAATTTCCTAGGAAAAGCATAACACTTTAGTCCCAGGATGTCTGAACAAAAATCTTTATGCTCTGAGAAGTAAAAATCAGTGTTTGAATGTTTTATATGTCTAAGGTCAGCATCTTGTCCATATCAGCTAATTCATAAGGAGCATAGCAATTTTAAAGGATAAAATTGACCAAGCCAGAAGCATTATTTTTTGGAGGTACCAGGGAATGAACCTGGGACCTCTTACATGTAAAGCAGGCACTCACCGAGCTACACCTGTTCTACCAGAAGAATTTTTTTAACCAGATTATTTAACACATTACCTCATTCTGTCAAATACCTCCCTTTAGGCTCTCCTTATTTTGTACTTACTTCATCTCTGTACTTTTCCTTTCTTCAGACACCAAGACAAAAACTAATAATGTTGCAAAAGCAGCTTTTATTTTAACAGCTTTTGTTTAACAGACTTAGTATTTCATCATTATGCCTTTTGTTTCAATGGAAAAATGTCCTCCCACGTTCTTAACTGAAGATGACTTCCCCATTAAGCCAAAGCTGTTGCCTCTTCTTACATAACAAATGTGTACACAACCCACCTGTCTCTGGGTTTCTTTCCATCTGTTCTTCATGACAAATTACTACTTGCAAAAACAACATTTTATTTTTGTGGGCATTGTGTCTCCATGTAATTGGAATTTGTAATCAACTGGGGTCATTTTTTTAGACTAAGAGAGTTTTTAAGGAACTGCATGACATTTGATTTGCAGAATATCTTGGTTATGAAAGGCTAATTATCCTACTTATTTTTTTAATAAGTAGATAGTCCTGACTGGACAATGGAAAGTATAATTCTTATTATATATAATCTTTTGGGCTGAAAGTTCAACAAAAATCAGAGTCCATAATCAGAGTCCAAGTTAGGGTTGTCAGAGCAATCAGAATCATCTAATGTGTTCCTAGCCTTGGACCTCTTTGAAAATTTTAAAGGAAAGCTATAAACCCTCTTCCCAGAAAATGTGTATGCATTCAAAACTGCATTCAAGTTTCCTGTGTTCCTCTGAGGCCAAAAATTATAACTAAGGTAAAGAACACTTGATTGAGTCCAACTCTTTTCATTTTGGTGGCAAGAAAACTGAAGTTCTTAGAACCTAATGGATTTACTTAAGATTACAATTTTTGGCTTAGAAATAATATTATGTCTTACCAGGACAATTATTTCCTTAATCTTTTAACTGTTTGGGTATTATTTTTGCTTATTTTTTATGAATAAATTTATAAGGGCATTAAATTCAATCATTTATTCTTACAGGTAAGGAAACCATATTTCCAGAGGTTAACTGACCTAAAAGTCATGCATTTGCATGGAGAGAAATATTCAGAATATTTTCAAATGGAGCTTCTTTAATATCTTATTTTTCCATGATCTTGGGATTTAAGGAAGTGTATATGTTTATTATTATTATTTTACAATTAATATTTTATAATTAAGAATTTAGAGACAAAAAAGACTTTGAAATTGATTTCTCCAAAGGCAGCATTAGTTTTACTCTTCTCTGGCTTCATCTATTCTATTTTTCACTATGGAATCATGTAGGAAAAATATTAGAGTAAAAAAAAGTATTTGGAAAAATAGTGCAAGAAAAATTAGGTGAAAATTAGTTTTTTCATAGCCTTTCTCTGTCTTTATATACATAGTCTAATTCCTGTCTTTCTAATATGAGATTGTGGGCTGATTTAGGATCACATTAATCATTTTAATGTTCTCACTCAGTTGTAGAGGAAAATGAAATAGCTGAATTTATGCTAAAAATAACCCTCACAGATTTGTTGGATTGCACTACATTTGAGTGTAAACAACTGTCATCCCTCTTGGAAAGCTAATCCTGCCTGGCTTTTGACTTTCCCAAGAGAATGTTCTAATAGAGATTTTTAAGTTGCATGCTGGATAATTGTTTCCAAAACTAGCACAGACTGGTTTTCTCAAAAGAAAAAATGAAAATGAAAGTTCTATCCAATTAAAACAGGGCTATTAATACTATGCTCTGATAGAAAGGAAAAATCTGCACTTCAAAGGCCTGTGTACTTTATCACAGATTCCAAATTCTCAAAGCAATTGAAAAATTTGTGTGAAAAAATGAAGTTATAGGAATAATTAGAAAAGTAAATGTGTTAGCTTTCCTCAGTTGGCACAAGAAAGAGTAGGCACAAGCAGAGAGGACTGGTACTCTCTCATTGACTCCATCAACTTTACACTGCATGGGAAATGGATCAACAGGAAAACTCCTCATTCATGCTTGTCTTATTTATAACATACAGTCAATGGGAGAAAATATTAGCACCATTTCATGGGATAAATACATTTAGAATGTTCTTTAATCCTCTTCCCTGGTCTGCTGGATCTTCTTTTCATTTGAATAATTCATCTCTTTGTTTGCAATATGCTTTTGAATTTCTGATTGCTAGATAACATAACTTTATTATATTTAAGCCCAAAAGAAGGAAAATACTTTCACATATTGATTTTCAAACTTTATTATTGGGATTACAGTAAAATGACTGTTAATATTATCAAAGTCAATGTGCTCCTATTCCAGCAGCCCACTTATACCCATTGGTGCAATTAGACCAATGATCCAAGAAGGAAATTCACATTATTATAAACTTGATTATCATACTGAGTGAAGACATTATTTAGGCACTATTCCTCAAATGTCATCCCCAGGGACCTGCATCAGAAAGTTGTGTGTTGTTTGTGTTATTTTTCTGTTTGTTTGTTTTAATGTTAGTTCCTAGACTGTCTAAAATCCAAAGAATCAGATTATGTGAAAGCAGGTACTAGGAATATGGAATTAAAAAACAAAACAAAACACACCCATTGAAACTTATGAACAAAAAGTGAGAAAAACTGCTTTACGGTAAAAAAGCAGTGAGGCAAATGATGCAAGAGTCCATCAATTTTGGTAGGCTTTCTTGGCTTTCACAGAGATCACAGACATTTCTAGTGAGTAAAAGTATCACAAAATCGGCCCAGCAGCCACTCTCTGGTGGCTCTATCATCAGCATGTGGTTCAGTTTCCTGGGATGCTCAAGCAAATACCATGAAATGGGTTGGGTTAAAAAAAATGGGAACTTATCTCATGGTTTTGAGGTCATAAAGTCCAAATCAAAGTATCACCAAGGTGATGCTTTCTCCCCAAAGACTGTGGCATTCTGTGGCTGGCTGCTGGCTATCCTTGATTCTTAGCTTATGAGACAGTTTGAAGCCAGGTGGATCCCAGAAGATCATGCCCTTAGAGGTAATCCATTCCTGAGTATGTAATTCTATTTTAGGTGGGACCTTTTGATTAAATCAAATTTCAGTTAAGGGCCTTTGATTTGATTTCGTGAGTGAGGGTGAGACTTAATCCTTATAATGGAGTCCTTTGTAAAAGGAATTTAATATACAGAGAATGCTGCAGACACAGAGAAAAAACTACTAGAAGCTGAGAGAGAAAGCCACTGACTGAGCAGTCAGCAGCTGAAAGCAACAGAATCTGGAGAAGGCAGAGACCAGCAGACACCATCACTGTGGCCTGCCATGTGCCTGGTTGCTCACAGCTGCAGTTTATGGAGAAAGCATCTCCTGATGAAACCTTGATTTGGACATTTTTTTGAGCTCGAAACTGTAGTATTTTAAACTAATAAATCCCCATTGTAAAAGCCAATCCATTTCTGGTATATTGCTTTGGCAGCCTTCAGCAAACTAAAACAGCTTGTCACATAGCAAGGCAAATTGGCCTCTCCTGGCCTCTTGTTCTCTTCTGGGTTCCATTGAAATTCAACTTTTGGTTGACCCTGTAGCTTTTTTTCTATATCTGATTTTCATTCTGCTTATAAAGGACTCCAGTAAGAGGATTAAAACCCATCTTCAGCCACACAATCAAACCAAAGGCCCTTAACTTAAGTAATTTAAATGAATTGTTCCACCTACAATAGGTTTACATTCACAGGAATGAATTAGCTTTAAGAACAAAATTTTCTGGGGTCCTCAAAAAGCTTTAAACTGCCACAGTTATGAACCATGGAATAAAATAAAAATTGAGTCCCTCCTTATATACAAAAATATATGAATAAATAAATAAATGTGAGTGAAGGAAAAGGTTTTTTTAAAGGACAATGCCTCCTAAATAAATATAAATAAGTATAGAAGAATCCTGTAATTAGATAATCATGAATAATAAAACTTATGTCTAAAAGTTTGATAAGGAACATGATATTTACATAGTCCCAAATTATCTCCCCCAAATTACTTATTTATTAAAAAGGGAAAGATAGTAAATTTAGAATGGTGAAAATTGGCAGACACCACATTTACACAAGGAATCAAAGTTATCACATCCAATTAAAGGGATAAAATAACATCCTGCACCCCTTGCTATGATGAACTAAGAATAAACAACCAAAAAAAGATTGGCCATACTCTGAATTGGTGAGGAAATGGAGAAAATGTAATTATTTGCTATAGATATGAAAGTAAATTGTTGCAATCACTTAAGAAAACTGTATGGCAGCATCTACTGAATATATAAATAACTTATGCCTCAGCAATTTCACTTCCCAGTACATATTCAATGAGAATGCATGTACAAGAATGTTCATAGTAGATTTTTTCATAACTGCCCCACATTGAAAATGACCCAAATGTCCAAATAGATGAATACATTGAGGCAAAATTAAGCTGTTAAATCATACAACAATTATCAACTTACACAAGACAACATAGATGAATCTCATAAATACAGTGTGTTTGTGGGGTCATAGTCAGGGGAATGGGGTGATAGAAGCCAGGCACAAAAATAACTATGTATGTATTATGTGATTCCATTTATATAAAATTCAAAAATCAACAAAATTGATTTTGAATATTAGGAGATTAAAAGCATTTACCTTTGGAGAGGAAATGGATTTACTGATGTTAAGTATGAAGGAGGATTATGGAGGCCTGGTAATTTTTCTGTTTTTGATCTATGGGATTACGTGAATGAAATCTCTTTGTGATAATTCATTGAATTACAAACATACGATGTGTGCACTTTTCTGTTGTATTACATTCTAATAAGCAAACACTCTGTTAAAGAGTCTATTGAGAGACAAAAAGTAATCCAAAATAAATGGAAAAATTGTTGATGAACATGACTGCACCTAGGAAGATGCCAATTTTTTATCAAATTCAGTTTTTTGAGGGACTGAACAAACTGATTTAAAAATCATGTGGAGAAACAAATGTCAGTGAACAACTAAGATTTTGAATAAGAAGTTCAAAGAAGTAGAATCTCTAACGGCATACCACAAAGCCATTATAAAAATAACAAAAAATAAATAAAACAAAGCAAAGTGAAAAAGCAGTTTTGTTTTGGCATGGGGACAAAAATTTAATGGAACACAATACTTGCCCTAAACAGAGTCAAATTTGCATGGAAAGTTGGTACATAATGGAGGAGGTATCATTGAAAATAGGTTGGATTATTTAGTAGATAATTTTGTGAGATTTTATTCAACATATGGAAAAACTAGTTGAAGAACCTATAAACATAAGTAAACTCCAGGTGGATTAAAGTCCTCAATCTGACAGTTAAAATCTGATGCCTAATAGAACAAAATATAGAATATATTTATGCCCTTATAATCAGGAAATATTTCATTGAGAAAGAGAAGACACCCAGAAAAAAAGATTAAATTCTCTCCATTGACAACTCTGAAGGGGACGTTTGAATGGCTAACAAGTATGTGAAGTGATGAATAACACCACTAGTAATCAGAGTAATGAAATGCCACTTTTCTCCCATCAGCTTAGTCAATAAGGAAAGTTAAATAATAACAAAATTGGGTAAGAACTGAAGGAGGTTGGAGTCCTTGTGCATGTTTGGTGAGACTGCAGACTAATCAGGCAGTCTATATATAGCTCAAACCACATTACTTAGTGAAGAGTGATGTCTAACCAATGGCACCAATATTTACCAGACAGTATACACATCTCATGAAGATATGTCTATATCCTGCTTGGGTGCAGGTGAGTAGGGGGAAACAAAATAAAGAAAAGGAATTCTATTCACAAGTGTTCTTAGTTATCATTTATCTTATTACACAGACAAGTTATGATTAGAGAGAAAATAAAGCAATGGCAATTTTATTTTGTTTCATTACATTTAATAAATGTGTTGCTCCAAGAGAGCTCAAACTATTAACATCTGGGTGGACTGGTCATTTTCCCTACACTACTATCAGCAGAATTTTTAAAAGGTTTACCACACCCAGCACCTACCTCTGGATATCCTTTTGCCAGCTGGTACAGAGGTTGTGCATGCAGGTGGTAGAGCCTTGGTTTTCATAGCTGTGGCAATTCAGACAATTAGCTGAATCTTCTTTTTAATAGCTATAAAATAAGCACAGTGAGAGTACCCACCTTATAAGCTTTAGAGGAAAATGATATCAAGTAATTCATTCATAGGGCTTAGTATATAGTAACCTCTCAGTAACTTATCCAGACCTCCAAGCTTCTCCTCATACCTTATACAATCTTTCTTAATCTACTCTCCAAGATTATTTTTCAGTCTGTATCTCATAGTTCCTGGAGTTTATCTATTCCAGGAAGACTTGAAAATGAAAAACAGGTGGAAAAAAGAGAAAATTCACAAATATATGGGGAATAATAACACACTCTTAAATAATCATTGGTCAAAGAAGAAATTGCAAGAGAAATCAGTAAATATCTCAAGACAAATGAAAATGAGAACACAAAATAGCAAAACTTATGGGATACAGCAAAGGCAACGCTGAGAGAGAAATTTATAGCCCTCAATGCTTACACTAAAACAGAAGAAATAGCTAAAGTCAAAGACCTAACTGCACATCAGGAGGAACTAGAAAAAAGAACAGCAAACCAATCTCAAAGCAAGCAGAAGGAAAGAAATAATAAAGATTAGAGCAAAAATAAATGAAATGGAGAATAAAGAATAGAAAGAATCAACAGAACCAAAAGTTGGTTCTTTGAGAAGATCAACAAAATTGATAAACCCTTACCTAGCCTATCAAAGACAAGGGTAGAAAAGATGCAAATATATAAAATCAGAAATGAGAGGTGGGTATTACTACTGACCCAGGGAAATAAAAGAAATCATAAGAGGATTCTATGATGAAATGGTCAAGCTCCTAGAAGCACATGAATAACCCACACTGAAACTATAAGAAACAGAAGACCTCAACAAACCAATCACAAGTAAAGAAATTGAGAAACAGTCATCAAAAACCTCCATAAATGAAAAGACCATGACCAGATGTCTTCACAGGTTAAATCTACCATTCATTAAAAGAAGATCTAGGAGGGGGCCAAGATGGCGTTAGTCTAGGAGGGGGCCAAGATGGCATTAGTGTAGGAGGGCACACACTGCAAGCTCCCAGAGCAAGTAGAATTGTGGACGGGGTCCTGCCCAGGGGTCTGTGCTGTGCACGGGTGGAATGAGAAGCTTGGGACATCTATCTGCGCGCATCAATGGCGTGGACGGAACGGTACAGATTCGTGAGTTTTAAGCCTGCTGGTGGTGGTTGGCACTGATGGCTGAGCCCCATGGTTAGGAAAAAATAATAATAAAATGGCCAGTTGGAGCCGTGAGCAGGGCGAGAAAGTTTTATTTTCTGGGGATCTGGCTGCCTAGAGCCCCTTGGACCTTGGGTGAACAGAACAGCCGGAGTGAATCGGCACCTGGTGGACGGGAGGGGTGATTCTGTTCGGGGGAGGGAGTCGATTTGCCTAGATGCCCAGGGATAAGCCCTGGGCTTCTGCGGAGCCAGGAAGAGGGGACACTCTCCAAAAGAGGGAGGGTTCTGTTGGAGGACAGGGAAGAGAATTTTTTTTTTTTTTTAATTTTTTGCCATCAATCTGGCTGCCTGGACCACCCCATAGCTTTGGGGAGTAGATAAGCCGACCTAAAGCAGCATCAGGCTGAGAGGAGAGATGAATCTGCAGAGTCAAACTGATTTACACAGTAACCCGGTGACGCTGGTGCTTGGCTCCAGAAGGGGTGGAGTTGGCCGTCTTTAGCACTCTGCACTGACTAACATCAGAGCTACAGCTACCCTGGGGAGTTCAGGAAGTGGGACGAGCTTGATTAATTTCCATGAGCCCAGCTAGGGTCCCTTCCATAAGGGGGTTGGTCTAGAGGAGGAATTATTTTGGGTCCTGTATTTCGCCAAAAAAAAAAAAAAAAAAAAAAAGTGAGAAGGTCACTTCAATAAATGAAAAATAAATTATTTTTAATTTAGTTTAATAGCTAAAAGCTGTTTCAGGACCTGCATATAGAACCCTGTGGGGAAATTGATTGATAAACACAAGCAGGCAGAGAGGATCCACGTGGACCCTAGGGGAATCATTGACCCTCCTTAGCTCTGTTTGACTGCTTGCCTGTGTGGATCTTTGGTTTTTCTCTGTTTATTTCTGGTCTCTTGCTTTTCTTTCCTCTTTCCTCCCCCTTTTCTTTTTTTCTTCCCCCCCCCCCGCTTTCTTTTTTCTTTCATTTTTTAAAATTAGGTGCTGCTAGCTTGTCACTTCTTTGCTGTGCTTCTTCTTCAGTAATTTCCCACTCGCTGTCTATATTGATTTTGTATTCCAAACTATCGCTTATTCTTCCTTCATCTTTCTGCCTTCTGCTTTCTGTTGTGGCTCTTAGATACAACATTTTTTCATAGGCCTACAACTTAAGGGTATCAATTTCTATTCCATCTATTTTGTTTTCTTCTTCTTTTTAAAATTAGTATTAACTTTATCCTTTCAGCCCTTTCTTTACTATTTCTCTCCCTCGTCATAATTCTAACCTTCTAAATCACTATATATATATTCCTCCATTTGTTTTCCCAGTCCATTGTAGGAACTCCACCTTTTTTCGTATTACTCTACACTGCCTACACAAGTTAAATATTCAGCTCATTAAGTCTCATTTGGCCCCTCTTCTAACTTTTATCAATATTACTATTATCCTTCTGCTTTCCTTACATCTTTTGATTCCTCAGACCCTAATCGTTTGCCTTCAAGGGAACATAGAAAGAAGCAAGGAAATAAAATAAGAAGAAAAAGTGCCAAAGAGAAAACTTAACTCACACACAGAACCACCAGCTAAATAAAACTCTAGAGCATAGAGAAAAGCTAATCAACTGAACAAACCCATCAAGATAATATGATGACCAGAGGGCAACAAAAAAATACAAATGACTGAGAAACAGGAAAACATGGACCAGTCCAATGAACAAAATAAAAACCAGGAAGTGATGCAGAACATCGAAAAACTAATCAAAGCTATCCAAACAAACATCATGGACCAACTTAAAGAAGTGAAGGAGAGATTAAGGATATAAAAAAGACACTGGGAGAATATACTGAAGAAATTGCAAATATGCCTAAAAAGGCATAAACAGAAATTAAGAGAGTATGTCAAGAAGAAACCAGCACTTCAAGAAATACTAAAGGAATCTCTACAAGTTGAAAGGAAAAAACAAAGGAGAGAGAATTGGAGGAGAGTTTAAAAACAACTGAAAAGACAAAAAGAGAAACAAAACAACATATGACATACATTAACCCAAAGAAAAAATGGCTGAAGTAAGAAATTCGTTACAAGTAATAACACTGAAAGTTAATGAATTAAATTCACCAATCAAAAGACACAGATTGGCAGAATGGATAAGAATATATGATCCAGCTATATGCTGTCTACAAGAAACCCCCTTTGACCCAGGGATTCAAGGAGGCTGAAAGTGAATGGCTGGAAAACAATTTTACAAGCTAACAATAGCCAAAAAAGGCAGGAGTAGCTATTCTTATATCAGACAAAATAGACTTTAAATGCAAAACTATTGTAAGAGACAAAGAAGGACACTACATATTAGTAAAAGGAGTAATTTCTCAAGAAGAGAGAAAAATCATCAACATTTATGTACCTAATTGGGGTGCCTCAAAATACATGCGGCAAACTCTGGAAAAACTAAGAGGAGAAATAAATGCCTCTATAATTAAAGCAGGGGACTTCAACACACCACTATCATCATTAGACAGAACATCTAGTCAGAGAATCAATAAAGAAACTAAGGCACTCAACAATACATTAGAAGACATGGATTTAATAGCCATATACAGAACACTACACCCAAATACAGCAGGATTTACATTCTTCTCGAGTGCACATGGAACATACTCCATAATAGACCACATGCTAGGCCACAGAACAACTCTCAATGAATTCAGAAAGACTGACATTATACAAAGTAATTTCTCTGACCACAACGGAATGAAATTGGAAACCACTAAGGGCCAGAGAAACAGGTTAGGCACAAGGATATGGAAGTTAAACAACACACTCTTAGATAAACAGTGGGTCAAAGAGGAAATCTCAAAAGAAATAAGTAACTACCTTGAAACCAATGAAAATGACAACACAACATATAAAAAGCTATGGGATGCAGCGAAAGCAGTCCTGAGAGGGAAGTTCATAGCCATAAATTCATATATTAAAAAAGAAGAAAGAGCTAAAATTGAAGACCTAACTGCACACTTGGAGGAATTGGAAAAACAGCAACAAACTAAACCTAAAGAAAGTAGAAAGAAGGAAATAACAAAGATTAGAGCAGAACTAAATGAGATAGAGAATAAGAAAGCACTGGAAACAATAAACAAAACCAAAAGCTGGTTCTTCGAGAATATCAATAAAATTGACAAACCCTTAGCCAGACTAACAAAGAAAAAGAGAGAACAGATGCAAATACATAAAATAAGGAATGAGCAAGGTGATATCACTACTGACCCCACAGAAATAAAGAGTATCATAAAAGGATACTTTGAAAAGTTATATGCCAACAAGAATGATAATTTAGAGGAAACGGACAAGTTTCTAGAAACCCACAAACAGCCTACATTGATGAAAGAAGAAATAGATGAGCTCAACAGTCCAATTACAAGTAAAGAGATAGACTCAGTCATCAAAAACCTCCCAACTAAGAAGAGCCCAGGACCAGATGGCTTCACAACTGAATTCTAACAAACATTCCGGAATGAGCTTACACCAATTCTACTTAAGCTCTTCCAAAAAATAGAAGTAGAAGGAATATTGCCTAACTCATTCTATGATGCCAACATTACCCTAATACCAAAACCAAATAAAGATACCACAAGAAAGGAAAATTACAGACCAATTTCTCTAATGAACCTAGATGCTAAAATCCTTAACAAAATACTTGCTAATTGCATTCAACAATGTATCAAAAGGATTATACACCATGACCAAGTGGGTTTCATCCTGGGTATGCAAGGATGGTTCAATATAAGAAAATCAATCAATGTAATACACCACATAAACAGATTGAAAGAAAAAAATCACATGATCATCTCTATAGATGCAGAAAAAGCATTCGACAAAATACAGCACTCTTTCCTCATAAAAACACTAGAAAAGATAGGAATAGATGGAAACTTTCTGAATATGATAAAGGGTATATATGAAAAACCCAAATGCTAACATCATTTTCAACGGTGAAATCCTAAAAGCTTTCCCTCTGAGATCGGGAACAAGACAAGGATGCCCACTATCACCACTCCTATTTAACATTGTCTTAGAAGTACTTGCGCGAGCACTGAGACAAGAAAAGGACATAAAAGGCATCCAGATTGGAAAAGAAGAGGTAAAAATTTCATTATTTGCAGATGACATGATCCTATGCATAGAAAGCCCTGAGAAATCTACAACAAGGCTTCTAGAACTTATAAAGGAGTTCAGTAATATTGCAGGCTACAAGATCAATGCTCAAAAATCAGTAGCATTTCTATACACCAATAACGAGCAAACTGAGGAAGAAATCAGGAAAAAAATACCATTTACAATAGTAACTAAAAGAATCAAATACCTAGGAATAAATTTAACTAAAGATGTAAAGGACTTATATACAGAAAACTACACAACACTGTTAAAGGAAATCAAAGAAGACTTAAATAAATGGAAAAATATTCCCTGTTCATGGATAGGGAGACTAAACATCATCAAGATGTCTATCCTACCCAAACTAGTCTACAGATTTAATGCAATCCCAATAAAAGTCAACACTGTATTTTTTAAGGAACTGGAAAAACTAACCACAAAATATTTTTGGAGAGACAAGAGGCCCCGAATTGCCAAAGACATATTGAAAAAGAAAAATGAAGTTGGAGGTATCACACTACCTGACTTTAAAACATACTACAAAGCTACAGTGATCAAAACTGCATGGTACTGGCACAAGGATAGACCTACTGACCAATGGAACCGAATTGAGAGTTCTGATATAGATCCTCACATATACAGTTATCTGATATGTGACAAGGTCACGAAGCCCACTCAGTTGGGAGAGAATGCCCTCTTTAACAAGTGGTGGGTGGAGAACTGGATATCCATATCCAAAAGAATGAGAGAAGAATACCATCTCATACCTTATACAAAAATCAACTCAAGATGGATCAAAGATCTAAATATAAGAGACAAAACCATAAAGACCTTGGAAGATAATGTAGGGAAGCACCTACAGGACCTTGTAATAGGAAATGATTTCATGAACTTCACACCCAAAGCACGAGCAGCAAGAGAAAAAATAGATAAATGGGATCTTATCAAGATTAAAAACTACTACACCTCAAAGGATGTTATTAAGAAAATAAAAAGGCAGCCTACCCAATGGGAGAAAATATTTGGCAACCATATATCTGATAGGAGCCTAATATCCTGCATACATAAAGAAATTTTACACCTCAAAAATAAAAAGACAAACAACCCATTTAAAAAATGGGCAAGTGACCTGAAAAGACACTTCTCCAAGGAAGAAATACAAATGGATAAAAAGCACATGAAAAAATGCTCAACATCACTTGCTATCAGGGAAATGCAAATCAAAACTACAATGAGATACCATCTTACACCCATCAGAATGGCAGCTATTCAAAAAACAGGAGACCCTAAATGCTGGAGAGGATGTGGAGGAATAGGAACCCTCATCCACTTCTGGTGGGACTCCGGTATGGTCCAGCCATTGTGGAGGACAGTTTGTCGGTTCCTCAGAAAACTAAAAATAGATCTTCCGTATGATCCAGCAATTCCACTGCTGGGTATATACCCAGAAGAACTGAAAGCAAAGACACAAACAGATATATGCACACCAATGTTCACAGCGGCATTGTTCACCATTGCCAAAAGTTGGAATCAGCCCCGGTGCCCATCAACAGATGAAGAGATAAGCAAAATTTGGCACATACATACAATGGAATATTACTCAGCTGTAAGAAGAAATAAAGTGCTAACACATGGAATAACGTGGATGAATCTTGAAAACCTTATGTTGAGTGAAGCAAGCCAGGCACTGAAGGATGAACAGTATATGACCTCACTGATTTGAACTGAGGAAAGTGAGCAGTCTCTGAGAACCATTGTCTGAAAGATAGGTTAACAGGGGAGAGAAAGAGAAGAGCAGGCTTTGAGCCATCACCCATATGGACATAATCTATGGTAAAGGGATAGAGTATAGTTGCATATTGAAGGATAGAACAGATGGGTAGTGATATCACTGGGTTTGGTGGTGCAGCATTGACAGGTGGGTAGATTAGGAAGGGCAGGTTCAAATACCCAGGGTATGTAACTATGAATCTTGACATTCCATGAGTCAAGTAGGGGAGTGTCATATGCCCCAGGGGGGGTGGGGAGGAAGGAACAGTTAAGATCTAATGGGGTATTTAGTGGTCATGGGAAAGGTTTTTCATTACCTTACAGTAATGGACACAGGACATGGTAAATATCATCAAAACTTATTAAACTGTATCGTCTAAATTGTAAACTATACTGTAAATCATTGACAATGTTTAGTTGCTATATTTTGCTATCTGTATAGCAGTTATAACAATGCTAACATCCAAAAAAAGGGGGGGGGGCTTTAATATGGGGTTGGGAAGGGCGAGATGGTTTGGTATCTGGGAGTCTCTGGTATTCCGTGTGTGACTTTGCTGTGACTTAAAACTTCTTTGAAAATTAAATGAAAATTTGGGAGACACTGTGGATTGAGAGGGGGAAGGTGTCATGGCACACCGGACATCCAATAACACAGTGATAAAAGGAAAAAAAGAATATATATATATATTTTTTTTAAAAGGCATTTCTTTTGCTTTTTTCCCCATTTTTTGAATGTCCTAATCCACTAATTATATTTTGTTTCGTTTTGTTTTTTGTTTGATTGTTTGTTATTTTTTCCTGAGTTTCCTTATGTTTGTCTCTTGCATGTAAGCTTGTCATTGTTGTTTCTTTTTCCTATTAAGTGTATTTGATTATTTTATGGACTACATGTTCATGGAAGATTTAGATCACAAAAGGCTTACAATGGGTACTCCAGGGGATTATTGTTTGGGGGTGTCTGTGAGGGGGGATTCATGGGAGTAAGTTCATCTGAATATTCATGAAAGATATACAAAATTGTTCAAAAATTCAAAGGATGGGGCATGGCCACGGTGGGTGGACAATCACCCAACAAGTGAGGGAATCTGAATTCCTAGCCTGGAGAGCTCTGCCACATTCTCCAGGAGAGGAGCAACAGTCTTCTGAGTGCAGGGACAGTGTCTGTCAAAAGAGGATGGCCCATTGATGAGTTCTTTTTATTGATGACTACCCTTATGAGTCTTTGCTCTTGTAAATGAAACTTAGCTTACTGTTATGGGGTGCCTAAGGCTTGCCACCTGAGAGCCTCCTTGTTGCTCAAATGTGGCCTCTCTCTAAGCCAAACTCAGCATATGGTTGCATTACCTTCCCCCCCAGCGTGGGACATGACTCCCAGGGATGAGCCTCCCTGGCAACGAGGGATTAATACCAGTGCCAACTGGCAACACAACTGGAAAAAGACCTTGAATAAAAGGGGAAAAAGGTAAAGACAAATGAGTTCAAGTGACTAAGAGACTTCAAAGAGAGTAGGGAGGTCATCCCAGAGGTAACGCTTACGCACACCTCAGTAGGAGCTCATAGAACATCAAAGTACATATCACCCCACACAGAGGGGCTCCTGAGAGCTCTGGAGACACCCAGGTCCTATATAAGAGGGGATAGCCCCAGAGACTGACGCCTTATCAGTGGGCTCTATTTTGGAATCTGTGCTCCTGAGAGTGACAGAATTGGACTCAAATAAGTCCTCCCTGCACATGGCTCATCAGTCCCTTCTATTCAAACCTATATGTGATGCTGGAGTTTTCAGGTATACTTCCAGAGACTGGAGCCTCTGGCCTACCTATGTGCCAGCTGTGCGTGGAATCTCGGTGGAGCTGCAACTCCTACCCTACAGCTCAATGGACTCATCCAAGTCACCTGGCGAGGAGACAAGGATGGGCAACGGCCATACCAGGGAATGGAGAGGGCCTGCATCTGCAGGCAGGATCATCCCCCCCACCATATCCATGGGATATAAGCCCTCTATCACTTGGAGATGGAGTGGACATCACCATCCCAGTCCCCTCAGGATTAGGGGAAGAACTATAGAGTTGAGTGCACTTGATGGTATTCTGTTGTATACATATGGTGATTCTAGCAATGGAAATAATTATAACAGTGAGGTTGAGCCAGTGGCCACTGGACACTTTCGGGGCAGGGAGGGGATGTGCAGTTGAAATACAGTAGCTTTTTTGGGATTTGGAGCTTGTGCTGAGTGCCATTGTGGCAACTGATGTAGGCCATTTTAAATCAGCACACACCACTCAGAACTGTGTGGGAGAGAGTGTGGTCTACGATATGAACTGTGGTCTATGGTTGATGGCAGGGCCCCAGGATGTTTAAGTCCATTGAGGGTGATGGGCCATACTTGTGGGAGATGTTTGTGTGGGATGTGGTGGGAGGTGTGGGAGGTGGGGAACATGGGAATCCCGGTAGGTTCCGTGTAATCTTTAGGTAATCTAAGCACCTCTTAAAATATATATATATGCATATATATTTATATATCATTTTACAAATATTGGTATGTATTGTGAAAATTTTGATTTTTTCCCACAATAAAAAATAAATTAATTAAAACAAAAAAAAAGAAGATCTATTACCAATCTTGATCTAACTCTTCCAAAAAAATTGAACAGGAAGGAACACCACCAACCTCATTCTATGAAGCCACCATCATCCTAATACCAAAGCCAAATTAAGATATTATGAAAAAAAATTACAGACCAATATCTCTAATGACTATAGATGCAAAAATCCTAAACAAAATACTTGCTAACTGAATCCAAAAACACAGTAAAAAATTATACACCATGATCAAATGAGTTTTATACTAGGTATGCAAGGGTGGTTCAACATAAGATAATCAATCTGTATAATGCACCACATTAATAAATTGAGAAATAAAAATCACAGGATCATCTCAAATGATGCAGAAAAGGCACTTGAAAAACATATAACATCCTTTCTTGATAAAAACATTCCAAAACTTAGGAATAGAAGGAAACTTTCTCAATATGATAAAGTGCATATATTAAAAACCTACAGCTAATATTGTATTCAATTGTGAAAGACTGAAAGCTTTCCTGCTGAGATTGGGAACAAGACAAGGATTCCCACCGTCTCCACTGTTATTCAATATTGTACTAGAAGTTCTACCCTGAGCAATTAGGCAAGAAAAAGAAATAAATGGCACCCAAAAAGGAAAGGAAGAAGTAAAACTTTCACTATTGACTGATTATATGATCCTATACTTAGAAAATCCAAAAACATCTACCAGAAAACTACTAGAACTAGTAGACGATTTCAACAAAGTGGTGGGATACAAGATTAATATACAAAAATCAATAGCATTTCTATATATTACTAATGAGCTTAGCTACAGTGGTAAAAACAGCATGGTACTGGCATAAAGAGGGATTGACCAGTGAAATAGATTTGAGAGTTTGGAAATAATCCCTTTCATCTATGATCAGGTGATTTTTGACAAGGCTGTCAAACCACCCAGCTGCGTCAGAACAAATGGTGCTATAAATGGAAAACTGGATATCCCACATTTAAAAGAAAGAAACAGAACGTCTATCTCACCCCTTATACAAAAATTAACTCAAAAGGATAAAGGACCTAAATATTAAAACTAGAACCATAAAACTTCTAGAAGAAAACGTAGGGAAACACCTTCAAGATATTATGGTAAGTGGTGGTCTCTTGGATCTTACACCCAAAAGCACGAGCAATGAAAGAAAAAATAGATAAATTGTACCTTCTCAAAATTAAACATTTTTGCATTTCAAATAATTTTAAGAAGGTAGCCAGTTCAATCAGAAAATCTTCAGAAACCACATATCTGACAAATGTTTCATTTCCATATTATATAAAGAGATTACACAACTCAATGACAAAAAGACAAGCAACCCAATTAAAAATGGTCAAAAGACTTGAATAGACATTCTTTTTACCAAAGAGGAAATACAAATGGCCAAAAAGTACATGAAAAATGCTCAACATCACTAGCTATTAGGGAGATGCAGATCAAACTCCAATGAGATATCATTTCATACCTTACAGAATGCCATTTAAGAAAGAGAGAGAGAGAGAGAGAGAGAGAGAGAGAAAGAGAGAGAGAGAGAGAAAGAGAGAGAGAGAGAGAGAGGAAAGAAAGAAAGAAAGAAAGAAGAAAGAAAGAAAGGAAGGAAGGAAGGAAGGAAGGAAGGAAGGAAGGAAGGAAGGAAG